>VZTG01009883.1:652005-742506 GCA_013397845.1 Melanocharis versteri | reverse complement strand
GAAGGAAGGAAGGAAGGAAGGAAGGAAGGAAGGAAGGAAGGAAGGAGATAAAGAGAGAAAGAAGAGAGAAAGAGAGGAAGAGAGAAAGAAGAGAGAAGGAGAAAAGAAAGAAAGAAAGAAAGAAAGAAAGAAAGAAAGAAAGAAAGAAAGAAAGAAAGAAAGAAAGAAAGAAAGAAAGAAAAGAAAGAAAGAAAGAAAGAAAGAAAGAAAGAAAGAAAGAAAGAAAGAAAGAAAGAAGAAGGAAGGAGAGGAATTGGAGGTGCTTCAGGTGCTTGAGAAGTTATCCACTACAACGCGGAGGACCCCATGCTGAAGCAGATGGGTATTTCCTGAAGGAACTCTGGCCCATGGGCAGCCCACACTGCAGCAGATTTTGTCCCGAAGGACTGCAGTCTGTGGAGAGGACCCGCACCAGGGTGAGGCAAAAGTGTGAGGAGGAATGAAGAGTAGAGAGAAGCTATTATGTAATGACTGTAACCCTCGAACTCCCATTCCTATTATGTTGTTTGTTGGGGACATCCTGGAGTTAGTAATGAAGGAAAAAGTTGAGCCTGGAGGCAGAAAGGTGCTGTTTTCGTGTTTGCCTTTTTGTTTTTCATTATGCAAATATATTGTAATTATCTATTAATAATTTTTCCTAAATGGAGTCTATATTGTCTGAGACAGTAGTTGGTAAGTTATCTCTTTTTCTTCAAAATATTTATTTCTTTTCTTTTTCTATCTTCTCCCCTGTCCTGTTGAAAGGGAGGTGAGTGAGTAGCAGGGTAGGAGTTCAGCTGTTTCTCGATATAAGCCCACCACAGTATGTCATCTCAGGAAAATAGATCTATGCTATTTTTATGGCTGCATATAATGAATGCATTCATATATATACTGTATAAAAAAATTACTAAATTTTAAGCTGATTTGGGTAAAATATGTTATGTATTTACAATTTGAATTATGTGGAGTTTGTATTCTGCTCTAAAACCTATGCGTGCTGTTTGCATAGATTTCAAGGTCTTGACTGAAGTAATTCCAGTATATGCTTTTTGTTTTCCAATATCAGTGAAAAAATTAAATGTGTTAAGGTTAAAGGTTGAATTATTAAAACACAATTTTCAGAGAAAAGAAGACAACTCTAAAATGCTGAACGGTTGATTTGTGAGTACATTCTGAATACTGTGAGATGCTAAAAACATGTAGACTCCTTGCAAATGAAGTAGTGACTTTGAGGGGGAAAAAAGTGCTATTTTTAATTCATAATATCATAAGTCTTGATCTTTGTTGTGTCAACTGAGTACTGAATGTGTTTTCAAGTTATCCTTTGTGAAGTTAGCACACAGTCAATTTGCCAGGCAAGGGTGAGTATTTCAGATAAAACTGGCTGAAATTTGTCTACAGTTTGTAAAAGTAATATCTTCTATATTCAGAAGTTTTCAATCAAGGCAAAAACGAGGAGTAGTGTGTATTTTTCAATTAGTAGGTTATATTTTCCTTACTTTAGGAAATTACATTGAAAGTCATATCCTAAGTCATCGCATCACTCCTTGATGTTGCAGACTTGTCTTAAAATACTGCTTAGAGACTAAGCAAACTCTATCTTTAAAGTAGATGGATTTTTTTTTCCTGCTACTCCCACCTTTAATTAGGAATTTGTTTAGGATTTTCATTAACATTAAATAAAGGTTTCTGTGATTCAATAACATTTTTAAGAAAATAGAGTCCTGAGATACTGGAATCTTCAGATACATTACATGCAAGTCTACTCCTTTGTGTTAATTTAAAACACAGTAAGGAGTCTATATTACTTTACCACAGTAATAGCAAAAATAGAAACTATAGTCCCGAAGTTGAGTAAAAAATTAGCCCCTTTTATCTAGTCTTAAAAAATACTTTTCCTACTTTTTTTCATTTTAAATGTGAGCTACAAAAATATAAAATTCTGAGTAGCTAATAGACTGTATGCCAATAGCCCAATTTAAAGACATGAGAAATCACAATCAGGTAGTAAATAAATAAATAGGAACATGATGTTTATCTTCCAAATAGAACATAGATTACTATGTGTCTGATATAAATTTCAAATATTTATTTTATTTTTTCTTAATGGAGATAAAGTGTAGAATGTGAACTATATAAAAAAGTAAACAAAAAGAATGCAATTCCCATGTATTAAATGCAAATAAAATATAAATAGGATTTTTAAAAGAGGACTATATATATGACGATGTACATAAGCCCTAGAAATGGAAGTATGAACTTCATAGTTTTAGAATAATTATTTAGATTTAAGGTGGGATGGAGCTATCTAGAACTGACATTGAAAATCATAAAAACCTTAGAATTTAAGTTGATAATTAACCTGGGAACTTAATAGAACAATTTGGGTGCAACACCAAGTTTGCACTAGGTTAAATAGAAAGTTTTAATAAGAAAAGGACAAAGACATAGCAGAACCAGACAATGTTGAGTAATTTAATAATATACAGAAAATTAATTACTTGTAAAATTGCTCCATAAGACTCCATGATTTGATACGCACATGGAACCTGGGAAGAGAGGTGAATCATGAAACAGTGCATCGATGCAGAATGCATCATGACTGTGAAGGTTTCTGTTTAAAAGAAGAGGAAGGAAGGAAGAGGATCTGCACAATGCAAATAAAAGGCCTGTGCAGAGGAGGGGCAGAAAATTACGAGGAAGCCAATGACATTTGCAAGCTTGAGCAGTTGCAAGGGCCAAGTCTCTTCCTGCAGTCTGAAGGAAGGAGCAGGAAAAGAGTTACTCAAGTGTGTGTGTGTGTGCGCGTGCACACAGATGTAAATATATGTTCTCTATGATTCAAGGAAGAATTCAGTATTTGAATTTTGCAATTTGATCTTACTATATGCTGATCAATGTAGATAACATACAGAGATTATCAATATCTAAGCAGAACTATAATTTGACATCTGTGATTTATTATCGAGTAGGATTATTTGCAGTGCTTAAGGTTCTTTATAAGTTTTTTAATAACTATTTTTTTAGCTCCCTCCACTCATACAAAACTATATATAGACTTGAAGATACCTTCGAAGGAAATTTTGTCAAAAGAATTGGTAAAAGCATAAGGAAAGTATTAGACGTAGTTTTCAGTAATTTAAATTTCTAGTATTTGATTTTTAAATGATGAAACATCCAATAACCCAAATGACCCTACACAAACATATACATGGAATAAATTATTTCAAATGAAAGCACAAACATTATTTGTTCAGCTGCTCTAGTGGCTGGAAGGTTAAGAACAAAAGCTATTATTGTTCAGTGTATTTTTTCACAGGAAATAGACAGTGGCAAACATACAGTAGTTCAACACATGAGATCAGAGACACAGTTTTTATAGTAAACCAAAACCAGATGTTGGAGGGACTCAAGACCTTTACAGAAATTATTACTTATGTTTGCCTTATAAAGCAAAGAAAGTTTACAGAGAGTCATGTACCTGATTAAGAAAAAGACAGGTTACAAAAGCTATTCATTCAAGGAAAAATATTTGCCATACAGACTGTTTTATATATAGCAGTTAGTTATGTACATAGGATTTGAATTTTACTTTCATTTGGGTTTTGAATGTGTGTTCTAACTTCTTCATACTGCTAAACAACTTTTGAAATAAGAAAAAAAGTTAAATATTTTTAAAATGAAGGCCAGAATTGTGTGGTAAGCCCTTGGAGTTTAAGTTCCATCATTAATGGATACAGAATTAGGCATTAAAGAATACTTTATTTTAAGATTTTTCAGAGAAAAAATTAAATGTATGGTACTATATATGTAGTATATAACTTTTTATGTAGCATAAAGTCTTTCTCTAGTTAAATATTAGCAATTTCATGTCGCTGGATGCTAACTGATTTAATAGGAATTTGATGGAACAGTCAAAAATAAGGTCTCAGTGCTGCATTCTTGCCGGTTCCTTGCAAAGAGGCACTTAAGTAGAAAAAAAAAAAGAGCAAGCCCATAGCATGTTAGACACCAAGGTTTATCTGCCATAGGGCACAGATCTGCGGGATAAAAAACGTTACTTCTAGTGCCTTCTAAACTATTTGTTTTCCTGGCTTGTTCAGACCATCTTATGTAGACATTGGGCTAAATTTTCCCAGCAAAGGTTTTATTTCTTAGCAAGGATTTTGATTTTATTTCTCTACCCTTTTTTTTTCACAAGGATGGGTTTAAATGGGTTTAAAAAACTTTGGTACTCATCTTAATTTTAGTCCTTTTTTAGTCCATTACCTCTAGAGCTTTAGAGTCTTGAGATTCTGGAGTTGGGTAATCCTGCTATGTTGGAGAGATGTCTGTAAGTAATATGTAATGAGTAATAGGAAGCGTTGCAAGAGACTGATATCAGAGAAGTTGGAGGATGTAGTCACCGTCAAAGAGAAGTTTGTGCCATTTTATTGTAACTCATAATTTGAAATCTGTTAGTCTTTTTCAAAGCTTCACGGACATTAAATATATAGATTAAATGCATTAAAAGTAAAATGATGATCATTTTAATATAATTCAAATAATTAAATGAAATTATATGAATCATAATTAATATGAATATACAAAGAATATTTGTAAGCAATCAGAAAGAAATAACCTGAACCTCAAGTTTCTGAAAGGTTGCTTATTAGAACTTCATCCTGTAAATACTGTTAAGTTCCAAGTGGAACTTCCTTGAGCAGAATTTGTGGAATTTGCTTTACCCAATGCTCGCTTGCAGGTGCAATTTGGCGCAAACTCTAATAGAGAAAATGAATGTCTTTATATCTTCCCAACAAAGTTTCAAGTATGTGGTTTGAGTTTAAATTGAAAATAAATACATAAGCCCGTGTAAAATTCAGATCTTAACAAAAACAGGAAAACATGGACTAGACTCTACAAAACGGATCAACTAGAATGCCCTTAGTCTTCTCTGGCTATGCTTAGACAATAAATACTGTTGGTAACATTTTATCGTGTCTGTTTGATTATATACTTATAATTGTGTAAATATGCAAACACTATGGGTTTTTTAATGATATTAAATGCTTAAACATTTGATAGTAACAAATTCCCATTTTATTATAGTTTAAAAAATTCTTACTGAATTTCCATAGGAAATAATAATCTTTCACGAATTTGTATTCAGTTTAAGTTAATTTATGGCACTCTGCAATTTGATCTACGCTCTGTACTGTGCATAATAAGGCAGTATACTGTAATTTCCTTATCTTATTAGATAATTTCAACTTGTTTTTCTGAACTGGCTTTTTGAAAATTTTCTTGCAGTGATGGTCTACTTAAACATAGGGGTTGAAACTGAGGATATAGATTTACATTGATTTGGAAAGATACTACTTACATATAAAGGTGTGTATGATAGCACCTATTGCAAAATGTTCTTGTATCGACATATTTTCCTTCTTCTTACGTTGTTACACTGTATATGAACAAAATATATGATGTTCGAATTCATACGATGAGCTAATAATTTAATATTCCATTGAGATTTAATGGAAACATTACACAGTTGTCTTTAAATGCTTTTGCACACATTTATGAAGGATTCCAAACAGGCTGAAACTGGAGGCAATGTTCTGAGCCAGATGAACCGAGTATGGATCCAAATCTTTTGATCTTGGTGTAGATACAAATGAGCAATTTTGAGAAAACAGAAATATTTTCTGTCTGGCTTCTACTAGGAAGGTGTAAGCATCACAAGTTAAGTTACAATGATAAATAGTGTTTCTAATTGGCATCCTTGCTGATCATTTCAAAGAGATAAATGATCAAAGAAACTGGGCTATGCTCCTGTACCTAGAGGTGACTCTTCCAGCTCAGGATTGGTGTAGTTTCATGGTGATTTCCAATGCAGCTACACAGAAGTGGCAAATGCTGCTTACTGTTACTTTTCATCTTATAATATGTTAGGGAAATAAATACGTAATGGCCAACATTAAAGTAAAGAAACTAAAAATCCTGCCATCACTGTTAGTGGAGTAGAGCAACAATTAATTTTATGGCTAGTATGTTAAGTATGGAAAGTCTGCAAATGAGGTAATAAGGATGTGTTACATCAAGAATCCCTAAAAGACATCCATAAAACTGGGGTGATTTTTAAGACATTTTGAAAACTAAATTTAACAACAGTGAAATTCGCAGGATACTGCAATGTAAAAAAATATGTAAATGTAATCTAAACTAGTAAAATAAGGTATGTTATCTGCATTAGAAGATAAAATGCCAGCAGGTGTAGTTCACAAGCTCATATGTACTTTTGTCTGTTTAAGGATGAACCAAGATTAAGGGTATATTGCAGAAGAAACTGTTCTCTTGAAAATAGATTGGTTTGGTATATATTACTTATTTTGCCTCTACTAGCCAAAAGATTATGAGTGAACATGGGGCAAACATTTTGGACATTTCCTTGTTATCCTTACATTATATTTGTGATAAAAAGGTATTAGACTCACATATTTTTTTAATGAGCAACCAAAAAGTATTTGATATAATAATTTTCAAATTTCTGTAAGGCTGGACAAGGCATTGCCCTTAGGAACAATGAAAGTTTGCGTAGCAAAATGACCCTGAGTTTACCGAGGTCAGAACTTTGTAAATTCAGGTAAGTGGTAGATGCTGCTAAGGGTTAACGGGGCTGTACAGGAAAGAGGATAGCATGTGATGAACAGTGGATGCAGAAGCAAAGGATTTCTGCCTCCATTTCTTTCTTCTTCCTGACAATACCACTAATTTACCAGAGCTCTCTTCCCTACCTCTCTACTATTTTCTTTGTTTCACAGGAATGATCCACATTCTCACCCTTCTCTCACACTGCCCCATCATTTAGACAATAAAAGTCAGCTTTAACTACACTTCTGGGGAACCCAAGCCAACTCTTTTCATGAGTACTAGAAGGACAAATAAAACCAAAAGATAATTACTTCTGTAATAGTTGATAGGGTTAGTTCAGTTAACATTGAAGGTACTCAAAATAATGCTTTTTAATTTTTTTTTTTTTAATATGGGAAGCAGCAGATAAAGTTAAAAACTGCTAACTGTTTATCATGTTACTGTAATGCTGCTTATATTTGTAGCATATTAAAGAGCATAGTAATGCATAAACATCAATTTAATTTTATATTTCCTAGTATTGTAGCATAAAAGAGAAAAGTCATTATCTCACACTAGCATGTGTTATACTGTTTCATGGAATTGAAAGATTTAGTCATTTTGAGTTCTGCTGTGAAGGTACATCTTCTCAGCTCTAGATATCCATGATCTATCTAAAAATAAAAATTAAAAATGCAAAACACTTTAGTTGATCATAAAAGCCAGAAGAAATTATTATAAAATTATATTTACAACTCCTCTGTGTATGCACTCATCCACACATGTTATCCAGTTAAATATTTTTTCCAATAGACACTGCACAAAACTCTCCAAGGCCTCTTTTGACTAAAACAAGTTTTAGATCTGTTCTGATAATGTCATATGTCCTTAAAATCTTGCAGTAGTGGCAGTCTCCACAAACAATTTTCTTACCTTACAGAAGCATATTTTGCTGCATATGTTGTATAAATTTATCTTTTATCATTTATATTTGTATTTTAAAAAATATATTAAATTCTACTGGCTTTGAGATGCTACACTTCCAGCTTTTTTAATAAATACCTATTCTGGGAAAGAACTGCACTTCAATAACCTACGTAAACATATTGCATATTATTAGACCTTAAAATTACATGTTTGACAGATAGCATACAGTTTCTCAAGGGTATTATTGCAATCTGTGAAACTTATTAACTGTGATTTCATAGCCAATGACAAAAGATAATAAAAAAAATCATCTGTTCTTTAAGTCAAAGCATTTGTCCATAGAAAATAAAAAGTCATAATTTCTCTACACGACTGAGAAAAAATATTAAATTTGTCACCTTTATCTGGTTCCACTCATCTGATCAAAAAGACATAGTAAACAAAAAAATTTTATATTTCAAATGTTTATAAATTTGGGATTCTGTATAGCAATCTTTATGGACTTGACTAAAAGCCAGTTAAGATCCTGGAAGTGAAAAATATGGCTGTAAAAAAAAAGATAAAGAAGAAAACCTGCAGACATTTTCAGTCTGAAACACATGGGTTGGGGAAAATGTACAGCAATACCAGATGCACTTGGTTTAGACTCTTGGATGTTGTGGATCCAGATAATTTTCCTAGACCATAATACATGCTGCTTTTCCTGCTAATGTGAGTATGTTGTATGCTCTTGTAGAAACTGCTGCTGGTTTAGGTTTTTCTTCCCCCTCTTCTTTGCTTCTTCCCAGTCATTATAGAGATTTCTGCCTCTTCATTAATGTTGGGATTCTAGATGATTTTTCTTTCACTGACTGAAATACTTCAGCAGCTTCTTATACCTGTTCATTTTTAGTGACCCAGCAGCTAAGATATAATGGAAAAGTTAAGCAGAGTCCATCCTGAACAGTTCATAGTCCTGTGTCTTCCTGAAATAAACCCATTTTTGCTTGTAGAAGTTCTTTTATTTTTTTAAACATTTTGAGAATTACAACAAAGATTTGAGTCATTTTTGCTGGAATTAAGTAACCATTCAGAATTACTCTCTCACAGATCAGAAGATGAGCTTTACCATTATGTCATCCATGAGAATTTATTGGTTCATAGCCAAGGATGAGAGATTGGAGAAGTTGGTTTGAGTTTCTTGAGTGGAAAGAAGGAATTAAATCTGTTTCTTGCAATGTAGAAGAATGATCTCAAAATTGAAGAGTAATTTGTTTTAAATAGAACAAAATGAACAAATAAATGAAAAAAACAGGAATGTTAAAGTGGCTTTTCATGAAATCATAGTTTGTGGCATCGTAGTCCATGTACAAGAAAGTTAAACCTACATTATAATGGGTTCGGGAGATTTTCTGAAAACAGACGCCTCAACATGACATATCTTTTTATGACAGCGTCAAGAAAGTATTCTGGCATGGAAAAAACTGCAGGATTTAGCATTTGAAAAATTGGTAGACAACAGCTGATTAGCATGATTCTGGTTGCCCATCCAGTGGATCCAAAGTACTTCTGCAGCCAGGTAACAGTGTGGTAGTTTTCATTATGTTCCAAGAATAAGTAAGATACCAAATAAAATTTAAACCTCTGACTTTTCAGTGAAGTCAGCTTGGGTTCTCTAAAACAGTAATTTTTTTTTCTTTTAGACAACGTACTATATTCATATTAATACCTCTAGGAGTGAGAAAATAATTAGCAAAGGAACAATAGTTACTCTCAGAGTTTGTTTTTTCTCTATCATTATCTATGTTATCCCAATGTATCCCCATCATCTTCAAGAAATACACTTTTTTTTTTGCTTCTTGCATCTTTCTTCTCGTGTCACACTTTTGCTGCCCAGCACTCTCAAGCTTTCTACAGGAAAGTAGGGACAGTGACACTTTGTACTGAAGCTTGATAAATGAATTCTTTGCCTTCTTGTTTCTTGGTAAGTGGACCATTAAGCTGTACGTCCTTGACTTTCCCTGTTGGTAGGATGAAAAAATATAACAACAAAAGGATTTAACAGTGAGTAAATTTTATTTTACTTCCTGCATGTGGTAAATAGTATATTTTATATGTGATTTCCCTAATATACTACATGATTGAAAATGTGGTAGAATGTTTAAAACCTGATATACTTCATGTCTCCACATGTCTTTTTTGAAGTTTGTTGTTTAAACATCTTAACTTAAGCTTTCATTCTAACTTGCATTATGTGAAGATTATAATACGAAGAAAAAAAGAAACTCCTCTGAACCGGTTTTTGTAATGTGCATCCTTAACTGACAATAAGTAATTGGAAAAGAATTTTTGTATTTGTAAGGTTTGACCTTGACATTGTTTGTGTAGGCCTCCAAAGCAATTACTGTAGAAACTGAGATGGAAAACAATGGCAAAAAGCAGACAGAATTGCTTGAATTAGTGCAAATCACAAACATAGCTGAATGGTATTAGATGACAGTTTGCTTTTAATGAGGGAAGACATGAAGTAATTAAATCTTGACATACAATTATGAAAAATATCAGGTAACAAGCCTGCTACGCAATATAAAATAAGAAAAGACATTTTCTGAAAACTTGCCTGATGCTCTGTCATCTGAGACTGTTCTTTATGAGTGCAGGGTGAAGGTCAAGGAGGTATCTCAACTCCATCAATCCTTTGGACAGTTACAAATGACCTTTCACTTTTCATAAGACATTCAATATTCTGAATGGGGGGGATACATTTTTCTGTGTTTAGAAAATAGCAAAATTGAAACCTTTTATAGCGCACTAGGTGCATTTGTGTTTGCATCTCCTGAACAGCTCATTCATTTTCAAATGTTCGTTGACACCAATATCTCATTTACATGAAGTAAACTATTTTAAAATGCTTTATCTGTTTCAACATGTATTTTAACTTTTCATATTTATATCGCATTAATTGTTATGATTTTTTAAACGTGTATTCCATTTTTTCTTCAATAAATGTTTTAAAATGCTGTAGTGCTTACAGATGTATGGCTTTGAATGGCTGCTGTTTTGATTTGATATTTCGCAATATTTTTGTTTCATATTTATTTTGCACGGATTAAATCTCAAAATCTGTTTTTTATCTTGATCTCTCAAGATGTGTATGAAAATGGTGTTGTTAGAACACATACAACTGGATGCATATTTCTTCGTGACTTACGGGATTCAGCTTTAATCCACAGGAGTGTCAGTGTGTAAACAGAGTTTGTTTTTTGGTCACATAAACTTTGATTCCAGTGGTACCTGTGTGAAGTAAGAATTGAGAATTTAATTGTTATTATTTTTGTACTGAGTCAAAATAATGGTGTTAAGCTACTATTTCACCTATATTTTGGAAAGTCCTAAATATTTTTTCCCTTTTCCACATAAATTAATTTATTCTTCCCATTTGTTACACAAAACAAAGGAACTTGAAATTCTAGACAAGAACTGTTGCCGGACCTGTCCAATACTCTGCATGTTATGAGCAGGTAATCCTTTTGCTAACTTCAGTTGTACTTTAGTATATAAGTATAGAGAAAATAAAGGAAAAAAATCAAGAACAAATACGTGCAAACATTACAAAAGAATGGCATCTCTTTATTAAAGAAATAAAAAAAAAAACCCTTTGAAATAGAGCATGATAACAGGCTGAGACAAGTTCTAGAACAGAAATGTAAACTTAGATAGGGAGAACACAGGTGCATATTTTATAGTATCTTACCTCACTTGCTGTATTTAATCAAAGATGTTAGAACATACAATACAATTCCATCAGTATAGAAGAATCTATTACTATTTTTAGTGCTGAAAGTTAGGTTTGCTTTTAGTTGAACATAATTATTTATTTAAATCATACATAATGTCTCATTCATTTCCTTTAGAAATATTATTCAAGGTCTGCCATGGGCAACAATTTGAAATAAAGCATAGGTAATTTTATTGGATTTGAAAAGCTATTCAGAACAGAATTATTAAAACAATTATCAGAATCTCAAATTGGTTAAACCGAAGTGACATTCATAATATCTCAGTAATTTGTTTTCAAAACTATGTTATGCTGCAGTCTTCAAAATCTTGTGATTTAGTTTACCAGTGTCTTACTTACTTGCCTATTTGTTACTTACACTTTACGCTGAGGTAGTTTATACACTCAGACTAGTGTAAATAACAAGTTAGCACAGTTTGAGAAACACTTTCTCTCTCACTTTCTTCATAGGTAAGCTCTGAAATGGAAAAATAGGAAGAAGCATTTCAGGACATTTTAGGTAAGCACTCCAGGGCAAATATTGTCCAGTATGTGCTCTTCTATGTATAAAACACCATTAGCATGAACTTGCATCTCAGGAATTTCAGCAAAATGAAATCCAATAGAATTATAGTCTACATGAGTAGATGTTTGGAAATATTTCCTAAGACTACTTAATTATATTGAGATATAATGGGCATGTATATGGCAAAAATGTTGAAAACGGCAATTTAAAAATTTCAGTAAAATTCCCTTAATTTTGATGAGGTACATTCAGTTTCAAAGCAGTTGCTGAACCAACTTCCCCTCACGAGGAATTTGCAGACTGCTCTGAGGTGTCCCCTCTGTCTCCTCTTCTCCAGGCTGAACAGGCCAAGTGACGTCAGCCACTCCTCCTTTGGCTTCCCCTCGAGGCCCTTCGCCATCCTTGTGTCCCTCCTTTGGGCACTAACTAACAGCTGTATATCTTCCTCATATTTTGGCACCCAAAACGGGACTCTAGGTGAGGCCGCCCCAGTGCAGAGCAGAGCGGGACAATCCCCTCCCTTGCCCGGCTGGCGATGCTGTGCCTGATGCCCCCAGGACACGCTCGGCCCTCCTGGCTGCCAGGGCACTGCTGACTCAGACTCAACTTGCCATTAACCAGGACCCCAAGGTCCCTTTTCCTGGCACTGTTCTCCAGCCTCTCATTCCCCAGCCTGTCTGTTCATCCAGACTTGCCCCATCCCAGGCACTTTCCCTTGTAGAACTTTGTATGGTTGGTGATCACCCAGCCTCTAATAAACCTTTCCCCCCTATATCTTTTAAAGGACTATGCATGTGTCTTTCCTGGAATTAAAAAAAAATATTTAAACTAGTTCTTTCTTAAAATGAGAAAAGTCTTTATTTTAACACAGAGCTTCTGAAAGTACTCCTGTTTAGAATGTCTAATCTGTTTTCTTGACAAGTTGTATCACACCAATGTATGAGCTCTAATTTGATATAAGCAAGTACCAAATTTAATGTATGATATGGTTAGTCTTTCTCTTGGATTAATGTATGTATAAGCTATATTTTAATGCAAATTGGGAAAAATAAAGTTGACCCATGCAAGACATTCTTTTTTCTCTTAAGCTGTTATTAATTTGAGTTTGTGAATGTCAGGCACTCCATCCAAAATTGCACCTTAATGAACCTGCTAAATTCAAATTGTTGTCACAGCCTCAGTAGATAACCACTGAGTTCCTGCTGATCTTTCCTTACATGTAGGTTAACATGGTGGAAATATAGACATGGCACATGACTTTTTTTTTCCTGTTAAGACCTCTGTCTTCTTGGTTTGAAACGAAAGCTCAAGCTGTGATATTGGGAAGGAAAAGGCCAAAAGTGAAAAAAAAATCAAGTTAGCTAATATCCAGTGAAATAAAATTTATTTAAGCATATTCATGGCTCAGAGTATAGCTCAAAAACATACTTACCTACAAAAGCAGTGACTTCTAGCCAGGCCATATGCATTGAAATAATACACTATCTTCTTAAAAAAACCTCAAACAAACAAACCAGCAAAAACAAAAGAAATTAAACATAGAAAAAGATGGCAACATTATTGTGGAGATTTTACATTAACAAAAATAGGAAACTCAGTTTGTGTTCCCAGAACAACCATTATTCAGTCACAGTGCAAATATACGAAAATACAGTGAAGTTAATACCGCACAGTATATGGCATAGAAATACAATATAATATGTACAGAAAGTGCAAAGCAGCAGAATTACAGTTGCTGTGGGAACCATACTTGGAATTTAATGACATTTGTTTGTGTCATATCTCAATCATAATGTTGCATTAACGTAGTCATTTGCATTTAATTCTATATTACATTCCCAGTTTAGAAGAACACATTTGCAGTTGCTCATGTCTCTGCTTCCAACAATGATTCAAAATTACATACTTTCTAAGATTATTTTGACAGAATTATATATAACTTCATGATGGAGCATCTCATTACCCTGGAAAGAGACCTTGAAGCAGGAAGTAGTTTGTGAAAGAGTTTGGTATTGGCAACTAAAAATCTTGTTTTTAAAGATGGTTTATGAACTACACTATTATGCAATTATACATGTACTTTCATGGATGAATATTTTTGTTATGAGACATGGAGTGCTTAATTATTTCTCAGTGACCACAACTTCAATGAAAGTGGTCTGAACTTGTAAGAAAATAGCATGCATAATCCAGTTAAGATTCAACTTATGGTTTGTTTTTGTTTTTCGTTTTTGTTTTTGGGGTTTTTTGTTTTTGTTTTTGTTGTGTTTTTTGTTTGGTTGGTTGGTTTTTTTGGGTTTTTTGTGGGTATTTTTTGGTTTTTTTCTGAGAACATAGGGCATCAGACTGGGGAGAAGATACAGTCACTTAGGGTAGAGGTCCGTAAGCTTCTGTCATCTTTTCTGCTACAGAAAAGCACTGATGAGAGCCAGGTAGAACAGCTACTCATCAGGATAAAAACTGTGCACAGAAGTAATGAAATAGAGCACAGAATCAACATTTTGTTTGAAAACAATCTAATAGGCAACATGACCAATGAAAGAAAATGATATATATTAGGTATAAAAAATTCAATAATACTGTAAAGTGAACATGAATTTGTATATGGTACTGTTATTTGAATGGAGATGTCCCTTACGTAATCTATGCTTAGAAAAAGACTCTTTTTTTCTAGCAATTAAACAAGGAGAGTAGTTGTATTGTTCATACTTCTCTTATGAAGAGCCATCGCTGACATGAGGATACTTATTATGGAAATAAAGGTAAAACAATGACCCCTAACAGAAGTGAAAGAAATTCTAATCAGTTTCACCAGGAGAAGAACTTCACCTTGAAAAGTCCACCTAAGTCTCTTTTAAAACAAGTTCCAGAATTTTTATTGAGTATACAGAGGACTGGTGGGATCTCAACATACCCATTTGTTTTAAAAGATTGCAAGGATTAGAACATGTTTCCAGGGTAAAAAACAGCAGAGAGAGTGAGACTGAAGGAAATAGACGTTATTCTTGAGCACAAAGGCAAGGCAGTATCATGGAAATCTCCTAAATTCTTTTCAAAGTTGTGATGATATTGTGTTATCAAAACTCAACCAAAACTCAAACACAGTTATTAGGACCTGTTGAGATAATTGCAACCCCAGCATGAAGTTGCTGACTTAAAATTCAAGCCATATTCAAGGTCCTTTCTTTGTGAAAAAAAAATCCTCTCTTCTATGACTTGCCTTCATATGGTCACTGAAGAGATTTGGAATTTAGCTTTGGCTTCCCAACTAGCTGCCCCCGACATTTATTTACCAAACACATGTCCTTGGATATAATTTCACAACATATCCGTCTTCATTTATTTATGTTTATCTATTCTGAGAGTGTCAGTAACAACAAGCTTTCATACTTTATAGAGGAATTAATTAATTTCTAAGTCGTATCTTCTTTTCTTTGAAGGGTTTAAATTATTTATTTATTTAATAAGAAACCTTATACAATTTATTCCTGTCCTCTTACTACAATTCAAGGTACTACTACATTTTTGCTCTTGTTGAGTTTTCGTGTTTACTTTATTCAGTTGTAATGCTTATCTCTGGGAAATAGATATTTCTCATCAGTGTGACTAATCAAATCAGTGTGTGATTGTAAAATCCGCAGGAGCAATAGCAAAGTATTCTCATTAACCAATCATGTTGAGTGGTCATGAGTAGTTGTCAATTGTTTATCAATAGGCAGCTGGTGAAATGCTTAGTGATGACAAAAGTATTCATGCAGCAAGAAAGAAGTGCTTGCTCTGAAGTATTTCAAGGTCAAGATTTTTGATTCAAAATCTGGAAAACAGAATCGTATAAAGCTATATAGTAGATGTGAAATGTCCAGCAGTGCTGTAAGAAATACAGTATGAAGAAGGTAAGTTTCACACAAACCTATATTAAATTAGTTTCAGACTCGCAAAGCATCTTACCACCAGCAGATTTCTCTTGAATGAGTATTAACTATAGGAAAAAACAAGGCCTAAGAGCTATTAGTTTTCTCCAAGTATTTTGGCATGGACATATTGCCTTGTCATATCCACAAAGAAAATGCTGAACACCAAAATTAAGGAAAGGGATGTTTTTTGTCGTAAGACTGTAAAACCTCAGTAGCTATTCATGGCTTTGCAAATATGGTGTATCCTGTTGAACAAGGTATGCCACATCTTTTTTCCTATCCTTTCTCCTTCTCAGGTGGGAGAGTACACTTATGATTGAATCCCAGACCTAGTGAATTTTAATGGAACATCAGGTTTAAAGTGGGCTCTTCCGCCAAAAAAATTTCAAGAAATGTTAATAACTGTTAAATGTTTTCCTTGATGATCAAAGACCAACTGACATGAGTAATGCCATTACAAATGTGATTTGTTGCTATTGGTCTTTTGCTATCATGACCCATAATAACCTTGCTTTGGGTCATAAGCCAAAAACTCTTAAACTATTACCCAAGAAAGTGCAAAATATGTACAGAGTAAACTGAAATTAACTGATGGTCAGGTGCACAGAAGATCTACCCATTTTTAATTGCCCTTTGTTTTCTGTTGTGTATCCGAAAAGGAACATGTAAAATGTGTCTGAAATGTGGATAATAGAATTGGAGAGACTGTCCCAGCAGTTAAAGCCTTTCAAGCCACTGGAACACTGTTGATGCTTCCAGGCTTTGATTGCCTGTTGTAAAGCTTCTCCACTTTTCTATTTGTTGGCAAGGGTCTATGCTGGAGAAACTTTTCTGTAAGGATAAATTGGCAGGCAAGAATCTGTTTACATTCTAAGTCTTGTGTCTGTAGGGCTACATGCCGCCTTTGCTTTTTTCAGTGAGATCATATTTATCTGTGTGATAGGCTTACTTGAGTGGATGGGCTCTGCGGAGGTTTCCTCTGCCTAGCTTTGAGAAAACTGAAACATTGGAACACATTATGTGTAATTGCAAGAACAGTTAGTAAGCCAAACTTGGAGAGCCTTGGGGCACTTTGGTTTGTGGGTTAAATCAAGCATGAAGTCATGGGAGCAAGAATCATCTCTTCTTTGCCCATAGTTGGCAGCGTAGGAAGGAATCAGGCTGGTGCAGAAACTGGAAAAAGAAAAACAGCTGAGTTCCCCTAAGGCACTGTTCTCATTATCAGCCAGTGAGTAGCTCTGGCTAGAAATAATGCTGCTCATCTGCTGTGCTTCCTGCTCCTGGCTAGAGTGAATCACAGTTTGCCAAGGTGATGCATACACCTTGGCTTTGGCAGTAATCCACTGTCATAGCTACCTATTCCCTCGAAAGATAACAGGAGGAGGGAACATTTAACTGAGGTAGGAGTCTGCATGGAGGCAGTTCCTTGCCGTCCTGGCACTGTGCCTCCGATTTCACACAGCTCCAGGCACACGAGCTCTCGCTGGGCGACTAATGTTTGAAACAAGCTGGTGGTTGATTCAGGCAACTGACTGGTATTCTCACCTCTCAGTTTGTGGCAGTTCTCATTTCTGTGCCTCTTCCTAGCCTTTATTTCTTCTGGTTATTTCTTTTTCCCACTCTTGTTTCCTTAGCTTTCACATGAAGCTGGCATGTTTTTCAGCTTGCACTCCTCTCTGATAAGAATCTTACTGCTAGCTTTCCACCATGGTTTGTGCATCTCAGCTACTGAGGGTAGAAATGATGGTGAGGATTAGGTTATGAACTAGACCTCACCACTTTGTTGCCAAAGTCACTGTTACAGGGTTACTAAGCTTTGAAAATAAGTAGAACAGGGTTGAAAAAACAACAAGGTTGTAAGCACTCTGGAACCTAACTATTTTCTTTTTACATCTCTATGCAAAAAAATGAGCCAGTACCACCGGTATGAGAAGACTTAACTATTTTCTCCTTAATTTCTTATCTTCAATTTACCATTTTGTTAATCAGGAGAATGGAACAGCAAGTGCTTAGATAGGAGAAAGGAGAAGGTGAATGGAACAGCAGAACAGACATTGGGACCCCTGTTTGCTTTAATTGCCAAGGAAAAATGAAGGACATTCTTGACAATGCTCATCACTTATTCTTGCACTGGAGGTGACTGACATGTATCTTTATGATACCTGCCTGTCAAGCTCCTGACATTTAGGCTAAGCCAGTGCTATCCTGTTGAGATATAACCATGTCACTTTCAAGTATCATTAGCCTACATTGCAGCTCAAAATTTCATTAGACTCTATTTCCGGTTCTGCTACGCTTGGCAAATTCTCCTTGCTAAAAATAATTCAAATTCCCAAACAAACCAAGAGTCACCAAATCCCACTGGTGTCTTTGTTATATTAAGGTGATTCAAGAAGTAAAAATATTTTTTCAGCCTTTCCGTAAGATGCTTATGGATGCCTTTAAGGATGCTTGTTATATATTAATTATTTTTGTTTCTTTTATGTCAGTAACATTTTAAAAACAGATTAGCAAAATAATAAGGTTGATAGCGTAACCTGTGGTAAAGTTAATGCCTAGGTAATTTTCAAATAGAAACTCCTGCAAAAAAATTGACTTAAGGAAGGAAACTCCAGTTGTATTTCACAAGCAAATTCAGTAAAAAGTAGAAGTAATTAGAAATGAAATTTGCAATAGTTTCAAAGAAAGGGAGGAAATGTGAATGGAGCATATTTATAATTTCTTGTAACACGTTCTCTTATTTTCTCAAATGTGTGTAATTTTTATGAAGGTTCATCTCACCAAGTGAATGTCTATATCTGAGTTACTTGTCTAACTCAAAGGCAACGAGAAAAGAGAGGCAATTGAGAGATACTATAGGACATGTTTCTGGATTATTTTGGCTGCCTCTTTTAGACTAACGATTTGTCTTTCAGAGCTATTTACTTTTTTTCACTGGCCATACAGGGAATTTAGGTGACTGATTCAGATTTAGGTATCTCCATCATAAATACCTTCGTGTGACTCTTCCAAAAGAATAGCTAGAAGTAATATTCATGTTTTTAAATTTTAATGCAAACACACATTTATAACATAATTTTGGAATTAAGTAATGCATATTTTAAAGTTATAGGCCTCAGAGCTGGCAATCTGTGGGAATTATGCCTTCAACAGTTAGATGTTTGCTACTATAAATATTCACCTTATACAGAGAATTGGTAGATGCAATCCTATCGGAGACAGATCTGAAAGGTGAGGGCGCTCAAGAAAGCATCACCCTCAGGTGTAAGAACAGTCCTGATACTCAAACAGAGGTGTAGATGTATCAAACAGAGGTGTAAATGTATCAGGAGACCGGTTTGGCTGAGCAAGGATTTCCTCATAGAGCTCCAACCTGTAAAAGCAGAACACAGGGGACCAGAAAAGGGACAGAATACAATGGTGGAGTCTAAAAACATTGCCCAAGGAGTGTAGGGATAGTGTCAGGAAAGCCAAAATTCAGCTGGAGTTCAACTTTGTGACAGATATTAAGGGCAACAAGAAGAGCTTCTAATGCTGTGTTGTAAAGGATTGAACAAGGAGCACGTGTGTCCAATGCTAAATGAGGTGGGTGATTTAGCAACACTGGATATAAAGGCTTGGGTACCCAGCATTTTCCTTGTCTCAGTCTCCCAGGCCTCTCTGATTAATGAAAGAATTCAAGAACTATCATCAGTGGGTGAGTTAGTGATAGCTTGAGAGAACTTAACCCATAAAAGTCCGTGGGAACTGATGGGCTGCAGACAAGCACACTGAGAGAACTGATTGATGTCCTTGCAAGATCATCCTCCGTCATCTTGAAAGTCATAAAATTTAGGGGAAATATTCAAAGACTAGAAGAAAGAATATGTTCCACGAATCTTCAAACAAGAGCATAAAAAATATCCAGGGAACTACAAGCTATTTCAATTTAATTTCAGTCCTCAGAAAAACCATGGAGCAAGTCCTCTTGTGACACGCTTCCGGGCACACAAAGGAGGAGGATGATACTAGGGAAAGCTGGCATGGTTTAGAGAAGGTAATTGATGCCTGATCAATCTGATCATCTTCCATGTTAAAGTGTCTGGATTTTTTGATAAGGGAAGAGTAATAGGTGTAATTTACCTTGAATATGGGAAGACTAGCAACACTGTCTCCCAGAATATTCTCATGTTCAACTTACGACATTGCAGTCCAGATGTGTGGCTAGCAAATAGATAAAAAACTGGATGTATAGGCTGGTAGTGGGGATCAGGAACTGGAGAATCCTGAAGAAGTTCTGTATTGAGATCTGGTTTGTTTGACATATTTATCAATGACCTAGAGGAAGAAATAGAGTGCTTGTTCACCGTGTCTGCAGATGACACCAAACCAGGTGGACAAGTCAATGCACCCAGGGGGAGGGTTGCCATTCAGAGGGACTTGGACAGGCCAAAAGAGTGGACAAAGACATTCCTTATGCTATTCAGCAAGGACAATGACTTAAGTTCTGCACCCGGGAAGTAAGAACTTCCACTGATATAGACTGGACTGCTTGATGAGCAGCTCTGCTGGGAAAGATCTGTGTCTCTTCACAGTCAGCTGGATGTGAGCCAGCACTGGGCCCCGGCAGTGAAGGCGACCAGCAGCATCCTGGGCTGCATTGGCAGGAGCACAGCCAGTAGATGAGGGAAGTGACCATGCCCCTTTGCTCTGTATTTGCAAGATGTAGTCTAGAATTATGCAGTTGGTACTGCCCACACCTCCCCACCCTCACCCTCAACTACAAGACAGATTCTGATAAAGGAGTGAGTTCACTGGGAGGCCATCAAACTGGTCAGAGGCTGGACCTGCCCTGAGCTTGTTCAGCCTGGAGAAGAGACAGCTTTGGAGGCACCTAATAGAAATTCTTTATGATGACAGTAGTGGGACACTGGAACAGGCTGTCCAGGGAAGCCATAGATGGCCCACTGGAAGTGTTTGAGGTCAGGTTGAAGGGGCATTTGATCAACCTGGCCTCATGAAAGATGTTCCTGCCCATGGCTGGGAGGTTTGGAACTAGATGACTTTAATGTCCCTTCCAGCAGAAATTGTTCTATGATTATGTGACTCTATGGTTCCATGACAGTCCAGCAGTAAAGCATCTTGCTCAGAAAAATTGTGTAATCTCCATTCCTCCATGTTTATAAAATATTGACGTAACTTTTCTTTTTCATTAATTACTTCCAACAATTAAGAGAGAGTAAGTTTTCAGCAGAGGTTTTGCCAATATGGGAAAGGGATTTCTCAGTTCTTCATAGTGCTCCTCAGTAATCTTACAAAATTTGGGGATTTTTGTTTATTTATTTTGTTGGTGGCGGTGGTTTTGGTGGGTTTTTTTGTAAGGAGCAAGCATGAAAATGTAGTATGTTATGAAAGGTAGAAGTTTTCATTTGCATTGAGGACTAATGATGCTAGTATGTCTCTTCAGAATAAGACATAATGAGGGCTTATAACTAGACCGATCAAAGAGAGAGAAAGATAAACAAAATCTATGTTAAGAGTCTCAACAAGAAGCTTGCATGCTGGAGAGTTATATAAAAAAATGGAACCTGTTTTTTGTAGTCCACATTGTTCCCAGACTGACTAAAAGCATTCTTTCTTCATTCCCTATAACAGTTGAGAACTCTCAGAATTTTGATATTTGTAATAGCAAATGAAAATGTTTTATTTCTTTATACTTTCTGTATTTCTCTGGTTGTCAATCTGTAGGTTGAGAAATCAAATTAATTCAGAATTAATTGTACAAAGCAGAGCAGATAAGTCGTACTTGGAATGGCAACCTTAATGAAGATGGAATTATAGAAATTGTTCAATGGTTTTAATCTGTTAGTTCAGCATATAAACAATTTAAAAATTCTAATTAGCATTACTCAAAAAAATTTTGCATTTTGTGTGTCTCTTTCTACCTTGAAGTCAGGACACCAATAGAAAAACAATGAATACAATGATGGGTTCAGCAATAAGCAGTGACAGATTTTTTATTAACAATGTTTTGTGGCTCTACATATACACATGTGTGAAATCAGAGTTGAGATCACACCCTATTTAAAGTAATTGGTGAAAAGATGTCCTCGAACTTGGCAAATTAACTCATTTCTGAAAACTTTTAAAAGGCACATCAGATAGGAAACACAGATTGCAAAGGCTTCAGTAATGTCAATGAGATTTTAGCCTGCTAAAAATAAGCTAGATACATGATGCCAAATGAACAGAAACCGACACTGTCAGGAGGGTTGGCTAAATATTAAAGTATGAGGAAGAATGAATGTTAGGGAGCAAAAATGTTAACAGCTAAGTAGTTCCTGACTCTTGGACTTTTCTTGTTGTGTAACAGGAAGTAAAAGTCTCCCTTTTCTATGTGTCAATTTTTCAAGTGGTGGAAAAGCCGGCTCAAGGTCTGTTAAGTCAGCTCAAGGTGCCTTTTTGTCCAGGACTGGAGGTATTGTTTGTAGCTTTTTAATCCAGGAAAACGTTACCCCATCTTTCTCCTCTTCCCTTTTAATTCGATCATTAATTGGTAGTATTATATGTCAATGTGCTTTCTTACTTGATGTACCACAAACATTTGTATCTTCTCAGCTTGAATTTTCTTACTGAACCTATTTCACAGGCACTTTTAATTAAGCCCATATTCCATGTAATAGGCAGTTAAATCATCTATAGAATTTTTATCTGGGTAAACATTTCCTGAAAATGATTTATTTTAAACATAGCCAGTTTGTCATTTGCATAGTCAAAAATACATACAAAGTAAATTATTTTTAAAAAATTGAACTGCTATTTTTAACTAATGTTTTGCGTATTATAATTATGAAAATTAAAAGTCCTGTATTTCATGCTCCAAATTGAAGAAAAAGTCTTCCTCCCACATCTATTATCACTGAATGATAACTCTCTAAACTTTTCCAAAAGTATGTAACATCACTATTAGCATTTTTTAGCTTTGCAGCTGCTTACAAAGTAACCCAAAATGTGGAGATATGGGTAATATTGGTTTGCTTTGTTTTCCAAGGGAATTACCCAGTTGTAATGCTCTGTCATGTTTTTACATACTCTAAAATAGTCTTTGAATCACAACTACGTGCATTGTGCTTCTCTATATTAAAGCAGCTTGTCCCCAGCAATTATCAGATTACGGCAGTCCAGTTTTTAGAACCCATTTCTATAAGTTTTATGAACAGGGATTTGTTCCGCAGTGCCTTGATGCTATAAACCCACCATACTTTGTTATCTTTAAGTTCTTGCAGAATGAGAACCTGCTTGAAAATTTCTCTGCATGGTTTGCTATCCCTTTTGAATGACCACAGCTCCTTCATCTCAAGCACTGTCTTCTATTTCATTGCAGACCCACATGCTCTGGGCGTGGTGACCTCTTTAAATATCTCACCTATAAACCTTTCATTCTAGTGAATGCTGCATACTGTGGCAATTTGTCTGTTGGGATCATCAGTCTTGCTCTTGAGGTTCACATATGCTCTCTTCAGATGTCTTCATCCAGGAAACACCACATCTCATTCTGCTCACAGATCATAAGATTCCTCTTTGGTTTGGGTCCCTAATCCCTCAGACTCACAGTCTCTTTTAACTTGTAAGAATAATACTGAAAGGGTAAAAAAAGACAATAAAATTGGATGTAACGACAGCCAATCAGTCAGTAACACCACCACCTCCCCCTCTGCCTTATATCTCCCTTTCCCACTTACAATCAGCAGCAGCTGTACTGCAATTAAACTCAGCAGGTGTTCGGAGGAATTACATTTTATCACCACCATCCCCTCTCCTCCTCTGCTCCCCCTTTTCTCCCCCCACTCCCACAAGACCCAACTGCCTTTCTTTATGGGTCTATAAAAAATAGAGCAAGTCAGATATATAACAGCACTAAAGTATCCAAAGAATTAGTAACAGAAGATGATGATATATTATGAAGAAAATGTGTTCGCAGACATTCAGAGGGATTTTTTTGAATAAAAATATTAACTGATAAACCTTAAACTGATAGTTATAAACTCTTCAGGGTGTCTTCATTGTCTTTTCACTTCATGTAAAGCCCTTAACTTGATTGTACAAGGTTCTGAACATTCTTGTCTGGATTCAATAATGTGATTCATCATATGATTATGGAAACCATGATGGTGCTTTCATGTGGGCTACTTGCCTGCTTAAAATTACTTAAGAATGCAAGTGCACTGATGATCATAGTGCTTAGCACCTTGCAGAATCAAATGTTAAATAAGTAATATTATTATCAACTCTTGAAAATACTAAATCTGAAAGGGTTGGATGGAAGGCCCAATTTTCTTGTTACTAGCCACTACCATTAGTCAATGAAAAACTAATTCAAAATATATTTAATACTGTATATTGCCCATTAGAAGAAAAAAAAATCCTTCCTCTTTTGTATTTCTTTCACTGATTCTTGTTCAGTGTTTCCTCACTTTCTTAGGTTTCTTAAGTCTTTCTCTATGATCAGGCATCATGTTTTCTAGCAGATGTTTCTATTTGTATTAATTCAGCTTAACCAACATACTGTAGGACAGTAGTCAGGCAGATGACAGTGGAAGTGGCAGAGTATTCTAATGATAAAATGTCAAAATAAAATTACCGCTTTAATATTAAAGTACACTCTCTTTTTTTACTCTAAAATATGACTTTTTTTTGGATCTCACTGCATTTGAATTGAAAATCGCAAGGGTAAATGATAATTTTTAAGCATTCTAGTTGATCCTAATATTACAGAAACAATTATTTATTTTGAATTTATTATTTTAAACACTTCCAGAATATAACATTTTACCTTACACAGATTACATTTATGTGTGCTATTGTTAATGCAGTAATTTTCTGTTACAGTTTTGCCTAAGAGCTTATTCAAAACTGGATCTCATGTTCTTCTGATGATAAAATTTACTGGGGCAAAAAATAAAAGAGTTTTAATTAGTAGGACCACATGTTTCAGCATCACAGGGTACATTTGTGTCACTGACCTATGTAGCCCTTTTGTAGACTGGAGCTGTATAAGCCTCTGCATTAGGTATTTTAGTAACAGCTAGTAACAGTTTTAATATTTTGCCCCAAAAATACATGAATACAATCTTCTAAAAGTTTATAATATTTCTTTAAAATCTTTAAGACACTCAGAAATGTGAGAATTTTTTTCTCTAATGAGAAATACATGCAGATCAGAATTCTTTTCTAATTTGCAATTTAATTTCATATAAGATGCTGAAAGGAGGCATACATTAAAATGGACCAAGTCAGTGCAAAGGTTCCATACTGCTCATGGAATAAGCATGAAAAGTGTGAGGAAGAAAATCATGTACTGAAAGACAGTAAAAATATACATAGAGGCAGAGGAACGTTGCACAACCAGATCTAGCTGCTGCATTTCTTAGCCTCAGGCTGCTGAAATGGATATTCTTTCATCATAGCTTTTTATTCAATGCAATTCTCAAGCATTAAAGCAGCAAACATATGAACAAGGAAGGCTAGAGCCTTATTGACTCCTCTGGACAACTTTAGCAGGACTGGAATCTTCAGAGTTAATAAGACTTTTCAACAAGTGAAGCTTTGGAATATTATAACTAGTGAATTTTGACACATTATACAGATTGACCAATATAGTGGTACTTGGCCCTACGGTATAGCGGTATATAACTGCTTGACCCCTAAATCAGGAAGGTTGTTGAGCGTAGTAAGAAATCCTGGGCTGTAGTTCAGGTTTTACAAGGCAGTGTGCTAAAGATCTTTTTGTTCTCTCCATCCCAGCTTTCTTTTTATTTTTTTTTCCATTCCTTTTGCGTCAGTCTGTCTCTTTCTCCCTCTAAGCAGCCAAGAAATCAATTGCTCTGGCATTCCTTTCCCTCTACATATAGTTGGAACATTTCTAAACCTTAGTTAATTGTAAAGTTTTTAGTTTGGCTTGGAAGTTATCAAAAGATAGACATTTCACCACATTTCTTATAGCAGTTAAACCTTCTAGAAGGAACTCATTAGAACTGAGTGAGGCATTAAGACATAATTCACTTGCCAAAAAATATGACTTGCAGCTAACAATGGACTTAGTTTGAATACACCAAATATTTTCCATTCTTCAATTTTAGGTATATAAGTTCCTGGAGATGTAGTTTCTTCTTTTACCCTTTAGTCCAGTGGCTGAACAGGCCACAGCGTTGTGAAACCCAAGTTTGATGTAATGGATCCGAACTGCTGTCTCTCTTCTTTGTCTCAGTGGTACATTACATAATGTGGAGTATAGAAATAGCCCCAACAAGATAATTATTTTGGCTGAATTAACTGACAGCATTTTTACTGGGACATCATAATGAAAGCTCATTAGCAAAGAAGAGTATTAAATCTTTATCTTAGCATTTCAGGAATGGTGTTTGAGGAAAGAGAAATAAACGAATAAACGTCTTTTTTTTTTTTTTTTTTTTTTTTTTTTTTTTTTTTTTTTTTTTTTTTTTTTTTTTTAAACCTTATAAGCATCACAGGAGGCATTCTGGAATGGGATGTGTTAATTCCAGTACGGTAAATAGATGCTGCAAGTCAAAGATGTTAACATGATCCCATCTTTGTATAATAAGCAATTAAACAAGGTCTGGGATTTTGAGTACAAAGACACTTTGGTCTGCCTCACAGAAATTCCTGTGTAAGTGATCACAATTGAATAAAGCCTTTTTGAATTATTTCTAAAGACGGAGAGAAAAATGACAGTAAAGTGTTTTTAAAAGGAAGTACTGAAAAATGCTTTTTTTGAAACAATTTTTTGATTTTGTCTTCTTTGCTGAAACAATCTTTATAAAAGAAAACCTTTCAGTGCTGTAGCTTAGACAGTACTATGTACAGTTCTGGTCTCAGTATTTCAAGAAAATATTGTGGAATTAGAGAAAGTACATTGAAGGGTAACTAAAATGGCTAGGGGAGTGGAGAATGTACTTTATGAAGAGAGACTAAAACAGCTTGGCTCTTCAGTTTGGAGAGGAGACAAACTGAGGAGTTTGATTGTTTATAATTGAGTTTTACGCAACTGTAAACAGTGCGTAAACTGAATGCAGAACTGTTATTCATTAAATCCTGCAGCACAAGTAGAAACTGCTCACTGCAAAGAACGTGTGTCCAGTTTAAAAACAGTTAAAAGGAAATAGTGAATTTATGGGATTTGCTAACATGAGGATGTGTAGAAGCAGAGAATATCAGTCAATTTATAAAATGGGATTAAGACTAATACATGGACAATAGGCCCATAAATAGATACTAAAAGCACTGAGCGTAGATCTACCTCTTATACCTCTAAGCAGAATAATTGTAGATGTTGGTGAAGGAGATGGACTGTAGAAAGTGTCCAGTCACATACATTCTCCCTGTATAGCTTCTCCTATTATCACTGTTGGAGACAGAAAACTGGACTTGATGGTCTGACCCTGAAGAGCATTTTTTTTATGTATCTGTCAGTGTCTTATGTGTGATCGCAAAAGCTGGAAGAGCAGGAAGTAATATCATCTTGAGTGAGAGAGTGGTATCTATGAGAAGCAATGACTTCCATCTTCTGATGTTATCTTAATTCAGAACTGTCTACTAAAAGGGAGTTTCTGTTTGTCATAGCTGCACTACACAAGCTGAACATCAGCATTTTTGCCTTTTTGGAATGCAGTTTTCTAGTCTGCTAAATATTTATCAAAATGCAAGCATCTTTTTATGAATGAAGAATACAATACTCTATACCATATTTGATTATTACTCTGATTTGAAGTCATTAACATTAGTAGTAAAGGTTTTTTTTTTAACACGGTAGAGGCTCAAAATCAATTTGTTGATATTAGCTATTTAGCATTGTTTGTCATTTCACTTTGCTGTTAGGGAATTCTGGATGGATTGGATTGGATTGAACAAAATAGAAGAAAGGTGTAATTAAATAGTAGGCTCCAGTTTGATTTACATCACTCATAGGATAGATTAAAAATTAACACTATGCACATGTTACAGAAATACAACACATTTTGTCTAAGAGTAAGGCAATGCCATTAACTTCTGTTTTATTTTAGACCTGTTTGAGCAAAGCATTAGGACGCAACATCCCCTGCATGCAAAAGTGTTTGCTTCCTTTCACAGAGCTACATAAATGTGAGGTCCAACACTGCTAGAGTCCTATGAAGTATCTAACCAGACTATGGGTCATTATTATTGTTCACTGAGGTAGGATGAACAGTGAATCATAGATTTCCCTGGTGCATTTTTTGTGTGTGTGAAAATTCTAGATTTGTCGAGATAACAAGCTTGGTGGATTTGGTAGTGTTAGGTTAATGGTTGGACTCAAGGATCTTAATGTCCTTTTCCAACTTAAATGATTCTATGCTTCTATAATAGTTCCTAGCTCACACACTGGCAAGCCTCCTAGTGACCTGTTATTCCTATATTCTTTTATGCTTTCTCTTCACCTGCTACTATTAAAACTTAGATTTCTTACATCTGTTTGTCTCCTAATTCTTTCAGAGAAGCTTTGAAAACCTATAGTTTTCCAAGCTGTATTGTATTTCATATTTTCTGCTTCCTGGAGGCTGTGCTGGGGAAAGGCTTATAGATGTTGATTTGCAGTCAAGGCTCTGTTCCGTTTTCCTGCCTGTATTGTAGTTTCTCTCCTACCACTTCTGACCTGCTAGTGGCTCAGCATCTATTATGGACTTCATTGATCTTTCTCACCACTTCACTCTCATACAGACTGTCTACTCATCATCCTAGACAGCATTGCATAAATTTACATAATGTCCAAAAATATTTACTCTTGTTAAAAAACATAGCTAAGACTCCTACAGTGAAGGAGCAACCTCCTACAGTGCTTTCTGAGCCACTCTCATTCTCTGATCTCCCCGAGAGGGGTCTAGGTCTTCATTTTCTTTGTCACTTGAGAAGGGAGAATCGTTTTACTCCTCTCTCACAAGAAATCTCTCCTAGTCATCTTACCTGCAGTCAGCTTTCACACATTTCTAGGGACAGAAATCTATGTACTAGTCCTGCTCTTGAGTCAGATGAACATTTGCTGCTGAATTTTCTAGTTATGGTCCTCAAGCAAGCTAGTCACCAAAGAATGTATAAGGTGTAAATGTTTTATCTGTTCTCCACCTTATGCTGTCAATCTTTGCCTGAGGCCTCCGGTATTGGGAATGGCACTGTTGGCTAACCTCAAGGACTACCTATATATTATATTTCTTAACAGTGTAATTCACCTTACAATTACAGCCAAGGGAGTACGTTACGATTTTTGCTGTTTTTTTAATTGTGGACTTCTAAGTAATCTCCGTGTGTATGCTTAATTTCATGCTTTTCCACCCCAGTTTTTCCTTCCATTTTTCAAATATTGTAATTATCCATTACGTTATGGAGGTGCCTCTCTTTGAAGTACTAATTATATTTATTACTCTTTATGATTCTCTTTTTTCTTTGACCATATTGAAATTTAGTGCTTAATAATCGCGGATTCTTAGGAAACCATCAGTTTCCAGCTCAAAAATTAAACAGTCTTTATCTCTTATGATGATGGTCAAAACACCCTCAATTACAATAGCATTATGCAGTAGCCGTATTTCTGGAAAAAACACTAATGGTGTGTTATTGGTAGATACTGTAACACTAATTTCTAATCATTCCTTTTCTTCTCCTTGTTTCTTTGTGTACAACTCTGACAGTTTCCATTCTGATTTTTGTCCAAGTGCCAGAAGCAGTTTCTTTTCAGTCCTTAATTTTCGGTTCTGCTGTCTGTTACCATTACACCCTCAATGCGTAAATAGCAATCACAGCAAAATCTTTCAAGTTTAGCTGAAAAATGATCTCTTTCAGGTGGGCTGTTGAAGAATTTTGCCATCTGGGGGACACATCATGTTACTGGGCTTGCCTGCATGGCCCAGCCTTGGCAAAATGCTGGGATAACAGCAACTGAAAAACGCAGGAAAGTAAGAGTAACCAGATGGGTGATTGGGACAGCCAGACTATTCACCACAGACTGATAATTCTGAAGAGGAAGATGACCATCAGCTGGATTAAATGCTAACGAACGAACTTCAGAGACTTTTGAAACAGAAGAGTCAGCTTGAAAAGAAATAAGAAGTATAGGAGAAGAGAAGCTCTGAGACTTGTGATGTGGGGGAAAAAAGGGAGAGCAACAAGCGAGAGGGGTGGCATGACCTTGGTGAATGTGGCCCAGTGGCTCTTGGAGCTCTGACTGGACCTGGCCACGTGACATCCCTGCGGATGCCCCCAGGCCTGCATGCAGGCACCCAGCTTGCATTTCATGGAAGGGTGTTTAGAGATTTCGACACATGTGATAACATTTTGTAGTATTGTGTTTTATCTCTTGTGTTGCTGATACATATCCTAATGTATAGGTTATTGCTTGACAGTTAAATCATTAATAAATCAATAAACAAGTTTGAATCTGATTTGATTGAAATAATATGAATACTTTTTCCTTTTATTTTTTTGCAGTGTCATATAGTAAACACACACAGTGTATATACACAGAGTGTATATAGAAACTTGAACTAAAATGAGAATGTGCGAGCAGATTATTTTTGGAATTAAATTAAACCACACTAGATAATACAAATGCAACATAATATATTTGGATCACAACATACAATCAGAAGTTATTGAGTTACCACCTATCAGCTGGCCAACTAAGCATTGGCAACGTCATCTGCTTCATCACTCACTGCAATTTAAAGCCAAGTTTGAATGCAAAAAGCAACATATAATTTAATTGCATATTTGATTGTAGCAAATTTCCCATTTTTACATTAAAAAAGTGGTTTTACTGATTCAGGCTGTTATAAAATTTTCATCACTAAGTAATTTTCTAATTTTTTCACCCTTTAGGATGTTTTCTCTTAGACATTGTTAAGGGAACATTTCACTGTTGGAAATGAGCTCTACTTCTTAATAAGGTTGAAAAGGAGAATTTAAAAGGATTATAATTAGGTAAACTCCCAGATGAGTCTCTCCTCAAAAATAATTAATTGTAAGGACTTAGAAGGAAATAACCTTGTAATTTCTGATTTCTTTGCTTGTAAAATTCTGCTATTTACATTGTATTAGTTGAGAGTCAAAAAGGTATAAAATTTCTTTGTTTCCATAAAGTGATGTTTGAAGTCAGACTTCTGTCAGACTGAGTAGTGAAAATTAAATCTGTCATGCATCTCATATATTGTATGTCCAGTCTTTAGACACAAGAACTTTCAGGCTGGGAGTTGAAAACTGCTGTGTTTTTTCCAATACTGTACTAGAAGCAGGAAAACTTTTGCCTTATATTGGCTTAAATCTATGTTAAGACTTTTCTTTAAAAGTGCTGTATAAACATTCTTCTAAATTTAGAATGTCAAGAAATCAAAATCTGGAATTTATTTTGGTTGTGTTCATTCTTGTTGTTTTGTTGGCTTTTTTTCCCAGAAGTTTTAAATTTATAAAAAAAATGTGAATTACCAAGACTACCATTATGGTGAAAGTACAGTGACATAGTACTAAAAATTCTTTCAGAAATCATTTGCTGCATAGTAGCAACCAACAAAATCTTTAAAATGCAACAATGCAATGACTTTTAAGAGTTGAACTTTGGGGCTGTTGAACTAAGAATGCAAATATTTTGATTTTATAGCAGGTTAATAAACACGTGGAGCAACTCTAAGAAAACAGTTCATTAGAGTAATCATGCAAAAAAAAAGTTTGGAAATTTATTTGTTATTTATGTTTGTCAGAAGTTACTGACATAATTTTTTAAAATTCAGAAATATTCACAGAAATGTCAGTTTGTATGTCTTATCATTTGCCAGTGAATAATGGAAAACTGCTTTCCCTTGAGATCCACCCAAGTGTGCTGAGGGAGCTGGCAGAAGTGCTCAGCAAGACTCTTTTGATCATTTACCAATAATCATTGTTATCCAGTCCCAGTGGACTGGGACACTAGCAAATGTGATGCCCATCTACGTGACAGGATGAAAGGAAGGTTTAGATAGCTACAGACCTGTCATTTTGAACTTGGTGATCTTCTCACTCTCAGAGGTGACCTTATCACTCTCTACAACTTCCTGAAGGGTGGCTGTAGTCAGGTGAGGGTCGGTCTCTTTCTCTGGACAGCAACTGATAGAACGAGAGGACACAGTGTTAAGCTGCGGCAAGGAAAATATAGGTTGGATATTAGGAGAAAGTTTTTTACAGAAGGAGTGGTAAGGTACTGGAATGGTCTACCCGGAGAGGTGGTGGAGTCACCATCCCTGGATGTGTTCAAAAAGAGATTGGATGTGGTGCTTGATGCTATGGTTTAGTTGAGGTTGGGGTATGGGTTGGACTCGATGATCTTGAAGGTCTCTTCCTACCTAGTGATTCTGTGATTCTGTGATTCTGTGACTGGTGCCAGGGAAAGTTGTGGAGGAGATCACCTTGGGCACCATCACACAGTATATACAGGACAGCCAGGTCATCAGGCTTGGTCAGCATGGGCAGGTCCTGCCTGACAAACCTGATCTCCTTCTATGGCAAGGTGACCCACTCAGTGGATGAAGGAAAACACCATGCGTGTTGTACATCTGGGCCTTAGTAAAGCCCTGGACAGCATTCCCCTGGAGGAACTGGCTGCTCATGGTGTGGGTGGGGGCACTGTTTGCTGGGTACAAAACTGGGTGTATGGCTGGGCCCAGAGAGTGGTGGTGGATGGAATGACGTCTGGTTGGTGGTGGTGGTCGTGAGTGGTGTTCCCCAGGGCTCTCTTGGGGCCAGTTCTGTTTAACATCTTTATCAGCGATCTGGGTGAGGCGATCAAGTGCAGGCAACACCAAGATGAGCCTATGTGATGAAATCCTAGATGTGACAATGATTATCTCTGCTACTTCATGAAAATACCTGGGGAAAACTACATTTTTGTAGTCTCTAGTGAGCTCTGTCCGGTTTTATACTTTTGATGAACATGGCATATATAGAGAGAATTTGAAATAGGCAGCACAAGCTCTTTCAAAACTGTTTGTAAGCCACATAGTTTAAAAACCTCATAATCAATGTCGTACTGTATAAATTTGTGCTAATTATGTTGTTTTATTTTGCTTTGCATAAGCATTACCTTTTTTAGTTTTGTGTAATTTTCTAGATATTCGTGTTAAACCATTATCATCTTTTTTCATAACCTTGTACTTTTTTGAAAGAGAAGGTAAACAAACATTTGTTTTTCTATAGTTTTGTCTGTTTTTCTGTTTTCAGTATTCAAGCACACAGTGTCAAGACCCAGTGTTACTGATTTATTCTTTGAGGAGCTATAGAAAGGAAGCAAAAGAGGATTTACCTTTACAGGGAAATAATTTGTACTTTTCAAGCATTATCTTCTGACTTTGCGCACAGCACTGTCATTATTTGGATGAACATTTCATTTATTTGGAATGCATTTATTTTATTAGTTTCTGTATTTCTGTATAACAGTATGTCAGACTCTGGAAGTGCTTCATTCCTCAGTAGGGTATGCCAAGGTTGTTATGAATGTTGATGACATGCTTCAATCATGTCCATTTTTGCAGAACATAATTATGCCAGCTGAGTATTAAAATATTCTTCCTTCCAACCCCTGTAACTTCCTTTTAAAATTAATTATTTTCTATCAGCTAATATTCTTTAAGAGAGTAGAGAGAAGAAACACCTTTCCTACTAATGTACTGGGCACTAGGCTAATTAATTTTAATTTTCATCCCTTTGTCAGAGGAAAAGTCTTTTCCAGTATATATTAAGGTAAGCAAAAACCACCCAACTACTGGGTTTTTTTTCCAGTCAGCTGTAGCAATCTGCTTCTCAGAACTTGCTCAGAATTTGGTCATCAGACAAAGAGGAAATCAATTCCTTCCCTCTCATTTTCTTTTGAGGTAGTATATTATACCTATAAAAATACTACAATAGTGCAAAAAAAAGCTTTCTCAATCCAGCTGGTTTACTAAAAGCAACTGAAGTTAGAAGAATTATCTGGTTAGTGATGGGGACAGTATAACTTTCTCACAAGGAAATCAAACTGGTCATGTATCTCTTTATATTGACTGTCTTACAGTGGTTGATCTGGCTGTGAATACATAGTGAAACAGTAATGTCATTTCAAAACAGGCAATATTTGTATTTCACTATCAGTTAATTTTGCAGAAGAAGATTGTGCTTAATATCTACCACTATCTTCCAAGCAGTGGAAGAGTGAAGTTAAATATTTACTACAAAATACAAGAATAGGAGGTAATTTGTCTTAGGATCTATAACCAATTTTCTTAATTTATTTTCAGTGTTTTCAAATTTTATCCAGATATCTTGCTAATCTCTTAAACACCATTGTATTTACCTTCATATGGTGACATGTTTCCTAGGTTGTCAGTTGAATAATTCAGTATTATTAGACTTGAAATTTTAAACTGACAGTAAAATTAAAATAAAAGGTGATTTGTGCTGTCCTTTGCTTTAGGGTAGTTGCTTTCCCTTTCCCCCATCGTTCCTGCCTGACCATTGTGTACCTTAATTATTCATGTGAAATCCTGGCTTTAGCTTATATCAGTTAGAATTTGGCCACCAAGCTCAATGTAAAGCAGATTGACACTCAGATTGTCTGTTGATGTAACAAGTAAAAGATGTAACCACTTTTGGTGAATTTGATCAATGAACTATATTAATTCATTTGCTATTTAATAGAATATTATTTAGTTTCTCATTTCATTTATTATCTTTCTTTAATTTCTTTTAATTAAAATGCATACATTTAAATTAAAATATAATAATTTCATCATTAATTTCACTGTAATTTCTAAAATATCTCAATGTGTTCTAGGAATAAATTTTTGGTTTTTTAGCAAATGGAAGCCACAGAGAGATTCTTAATATCAATGTTTCTTTTTTTAAGAAAATTTCCAGCATGAAGATATGGATGAAAAATGTAAATGTTTTTAAATAGAGATATTTTGCAGGTTCCAGATATTTATTTTACCTTAAAAAATGCTTGAGTCACAGAGAATAGATATTATACAGTAAAGAAAAATTTTGAAAGCATGGACCTGTTGCTCCAGTGAACCTCACCAATTAAATATCTTCATTTTTATTATCTGAATATTTATAAAGGCTGAGGTCTATAAGCTGGACCAGAAGGGGAAAAATCTAGTTAGACACATAGGCAGCATGTTAAATGCAATGAACAGGAAGATCAACTAAATCAAGTTGAGCAAGTGAGCTAGCAACTGGAGCATGAACAGCAGATTCATATATAACTGGTATTATGTACTTCACTTGGTCTTTATGTATGACATACATTCACCTAGAAGAGAGCTGGAGAGGTACATTTTACAAGAGCATTTACTGACGAGACAAAGGCTGAAAAAAAACCCAAAACCAAATGCTGAAAGGGGGTGTGTTTCGATTATATTTTTAGGAAGATTAGAATTATAAGATTAGATATTGGGAAGAAATTCATTACTGTGAAGATGGCGAGGTGTGGGAACAGGTTTCTCAGGGGCTTGTGGCTGCCCCATCCCTGGAAGTGTTCAAGGCCAGTTTGAATGGGACTTTGAGCAACCTGGTCTAGTGAAAGATGTCCCTGCCCACGGCAGTGGGGTTGGAACTGGATGAGCTTTAAGGTCCCTTCCGACTCAAACATTCTATAGCTCTATGGTTCTATGATTTTGTTCATATAAAGAGGTTATGATAGGCTCATATAAAATTATACTTATCATAGAAAGGGCTCAGAGATTCTGGGATAAGAAAGCTTTTTCCATTTTGGGTGGAACTTCCTTCCAAACTGTCATGTATTTTCCAATGTGTTTTAATTTCAAGTATATATACATGCAGCATAATGACATTTGGAGCGAAAGTTGATCTGAAACTGATGCTGCTATGCTCTGCATTAAAATGAAGGTAGTAGCAATTTAATGGCTGCAGTGATCTTACTTGGAAATGGCTGATGGCATCATTATTGTTCCTTACACATTGTTTTGGCACCTTCTGTAATGTCTTAAAAGCAGGGAAATAGCTTAGAGTGTGATAGGGTTTGCTTACTGTTGTTTATTCAACTGTTCAAACTAGATGTCCTGCCAATACAGTTGGAAAATATACTGAGGCATAGTTGGCATGGCTATTGATGTTCATCCGTTGCATGTTTTATCCGAAAAAATGATGTCCTAGTCCAATAACTGCCCAAATAGAGAAGACTGAAAACCTACGACAGATTAAAACTTGCAGCAAGAGCTTTTAGAGCACAAAGAGTTGACATAGATTTTTTTTATTTTTTTAAGACTCCTATACATTTTCATATCTTAAAAAAATTAAATAAACCTTAATACACAGCAAAAAAAAAGGTGTGTGAGAAAGCTTGAAATAATCTATATGTAACAAATCATAGTACACAGGAGATATAGAGCATAATTTCATGGATAGAAATATCTTCAAATATAGGAAATATTGTTAATAAAGTCTACTACAGCTCTGTGTTTCAGAACTATGGATATAAGGATATCTGAATAAGGATATCTAAAATAACTTGCAATAACTTTATACTCAAAATGTAAACCCCAAAAGCCTCAAAATAACTGGATAAAAGTTAATGAAGGCACACACAGATACACATACACACACAAGTATAAAAAACATCTGCAGTGAGTTGGAAAACTGGAACTACTGAACAAGCAACAGAAGTTTAGTGTTCACTTAAAAGTGCTGGAGTTGTTTCATTATTTATATTACAGATGTGTAATTGCAATAACATGTCTATGAAATTCCAAATAGAACTAGTTCTTGATACTGGGAATAATTAGCACTTGTATGTTTGTAGAACAATTTTATTTCATGCTGTAAATGATGAAATGAAATATGAAACTTGTATTTATGTTTTATATGTATTCTTTTGGATATAATTATTTTCAAAAGATAACCCTAAATAAAGAGATATCAAATAGATAATAAGCATATATAAAGTATATTAAATTCACATTAAATGTACAATATAAATACATACTATTTAAATTTATACTCAACATAGCAAGATATACTCAAGATATACTTCAATATATCAAATATATACTCAAGATCAATATTAAAAAATCTGTATTTTTGGGGAATTTTTCTGTTTCTGCCTTTATTTGATCCTAACAATTATAAGCTTTCAAGCTGTAATTTTGAAAAAAAATGGAATTACAAAAATTTTAATGAGTGAATAAATCTTTTACAAACTTTAATACTACTAAACATGAAGACCTAAAGATATTTATTAAAGTGAACCAGATCTTCAGAGTTTCACAACTCAGTACCTGTCGTACAACAAATCAGCTGAAGACTTGCCCCTAGACACAGTACACCTTCTGTTGTTTTTCATAACATGTTGTGGGATTGTTACATGTTCTGCTAACCAGAAATATTTCATGTTAGATGAGTTTAACAGTTTTGCTACGAAAATCTGATTAATTTTTTTGAGAAAGGGAAATCACCTTCATGAAACATGACACCAACCTAAAGTAATAAGCTTTAAAAACCAAAGTTATGTTCTAGCTGTCTAAAGTATCATTGTTGTAACAATTTACTCACCATGGGTTAAAATCCTTTTTACATCCTTCTTCTCAGTTTTTAATAAATTTGCTTCTGCACATATTGTTTTATAACATCATCTGTACCTTGCTGTTCAACACTTTGTAGGGTATATAAATGTTGCGGTGCGTGCAGTGCGTCTTCTCCGGACTTCCCCAGGCCCAACCTTCCCGGGGAGTTTGAGGGCACCCAGCCCGCAGCGAGATCTTTGGCAGTGGACGCAAGATGGTCAGGCTCGGTTGCTGGTATGGCGAAGGAGATGAAAGAGGCAGGAGCGGCTCTTCAGGGGAGACATGAAGGTTTATTCTATGGGAACAGAGGTTCCAAGGTGACAGGGAGGCAGGGAAGGGAGAGCCTCTGTGGTAGGGAGACGAAAAGCCCAGAGAAGGGCTTGGCAACATAATATATACAGGAGGACAGGGGTGTGGACATACAAAATACAACCAATAGGGATAACTCAGGAGGGTGGTACAAAGGAGGGAAGACAGCAACAACCAATGATTACAATGGAGGGAGGAGAGGGGATATGAAAGACAGCCAGTCCAAGGCGGGAAAGTCTGTTGGAGTGGCGGGGAATGGGGAGTTGGGGGGAGGGGAAGGGTAAGGGGAAGCGCCATGTTGGGGAGTGCAATGACGCACCGCCACGTATAAATATGGATTGTGACTTATGGTCTTGATAGAGATAGATTTCTGGGTGCCCCCAAAATGGCTGGTACAATTTAGCACAAAATTGCCGCCAGAGATCTTTCTTATAAACTCTGTAGCATTAATAACTATTGGTTTAAAACTGTAGCACTGCCATACAGAGTTTTTGTGTATTGTCCCCACATACCGTCTTCGAAAGCATTTTGAACAACTCCTTTCTGTTCTCTGGGGTCTTTTATTTGTTTAATTTGGTTCGCTTTTTGCTGATGATGCCCAGTATCTGACCTGATGATGGTCAGTTGATCATGGGTAAATGTCTTTGATAAGATGGGTGTCTTGGTCTCATTGATGCTATTCCGAATCCTTCATCTTCTTTAGATGGGAATTTTTTGTCAGTAAATGTGCATGTATGTGATTTGCCAAGATGTTCATTGGCCTTTAAAAACATTCTTTTTTTTTTTTTTACAGAATTTCTGATTAAAGGAAATTTTGCAACCACTTTTAACAGCACCTGTTTCTAGAATACAAATCAAATCTTCTTAAGGGTACCTGCTTTACTGAGAGGAGGTAGCATTCAATGTATGTGCACACAAATATTAACAAATCATCTTGACATGCCTGTCAATACAATAGTTCCAGAGATACATTTCTTGAAAGATTTTTTTTTCCCCATAACTGATACATTCATGCATCCTGTGTTCTGCACTTTGCGACCTTTTTCAATGTTATTGAAAATATCTCTTCTCCAAACTTATGCTGAGCTACCATGTCTGAACATCATTGCTAGTCGCTGGGGTAAGCACTCCCTGATTACTGAGCCTCTCTCTGCTAGTGCACAGAAATGCTGGTTGTAGCAACCTTCTCGTATTTGTCTGCTACTGTGAACTTACATTTAGCAGAGCAGACACTTGGAAAACAGTGCTAACTTTTGTAGCTTGCTATCATTAATGATATTCCTCAGTTCTGCAGTTTTTATACAATACTTCTGGACAATCACTTAGAGTGAGTGGAACTTACACTGACACACTTGAAAAAAGGATGAATGTCTTCTTACTCTTAAATTGAAATCCTCATAGATGTTGTCAACACAGCTTATATTGCAAGTTCATTGATCTTGCCTTGAGAGCTTTGATTTGCTGGGGTGCTGAGGCAGAAGCATGGTGGGTTTTTTTAATTAACTGACATGGGAGTGCAATTGTGCACAGTGATTAGAACAACACAGCTATCATAGAGGAAGGATCAAATTTTTGCTGAGAAATAGGTCCTAAATGAACTGTTGTTCCAACAGAGCACCTATCTCCTCATGGTAGTAAACTGTTTAATTGTCAATAAGATTTCCCTCTGCCCCTCCGAACTAGCTTATGAAAACACCACTGAGTTTATTGTTTTGTGCATGCTCTCTTCTCTTGCAGTTCTGCTGATAAAATTCCTATCGATGTGGTTATTTTCCTGCACGTCGAGATATTTAAAAAGGCTGTTTGGTGTTCTTAAAAAAAAGAAGTTTAAGGGTGGATGATCATTGGACCAAAGTTTCTACCCGCAATACTACTACCTTCTAACAAAAATGTCATGCTATCACAAGTGTAATTCAAGGACAAGACAATTGTAGAACCCATAAAAAGATGAGAAATCAAGAAATACTTCAGTGAAATGTTTAATTAGGCAAGAAAACATCTATGGTTACATAAACATATTAAAACATAAGTCTCAGAAAGGACAAATGCTAGCAACAGGAGAAGTTTATACTAAATCATTTCTTTTGGGGCTAGATGCATGTTTTTGGATAGAATCCTGAGCACATATTTTGATATTTAATTGGTAGAATTTGAAATTTATTTTATTCCCAAATAATGTACACCGAAACACTGAGATATACAGGAGTCTTTCCATTAATTCTCTGAAAGGGAAGACTCTTCAGTCATCCCAAAAATATTTAGTTTTAGAAAAACATATTAATAAAAAATGCTATTTACTTTCATCATAAAGAGACTTTAATAGTATGTGTCTTTAGTGAGATTTGTTTGCCACACCATCATGTGTGAGTTTTCTGTGCAAAGTGGACAGGAAGTCACTGCAAAGGCATACAAGTGAGAGATGTTAGTAAGCTACATGCAAATAACTCTATATGAGTACTGTCTACATCAGTTGGATTCTCTTAGTTAACGTGATTAAATAATGAGCTCTTCTAAATTGAATTCAATCTGAGTCATGACATTAAATCCTCATTTCCTGATAAGTTAGACCTTGTTCTTGGTTTGAAGATAACTGCCTTCCTTGCCATACTTGTTTTCTGTGGAAAGCAAGGACATAGTCTGAGGAAGTTTTCCCTCTTCTGAGACCTAGAATAGAAAAGTTTTAGCTCCGCACTAACAAAGTGTGTCAAAAAGTGCTTATGACTTTCAAGTCTAGTATTTCATGGCTCTATAGGGTAAGAAATTGGAATTCACTGCTATCCAGGGAAATCCTCTGAGGACACTATCTATGAAGAATAGAAAACTTCATCAGACATGTAAGAGCACTACGTAACTCACATATGCGAAGAATAGATACAAAACCAGATTGATGTTGGAAGAAACCTCCGAAGTTCATCTGGTCCAACCCCTCTGCTCAAGTAAGGTTGCCTAAAGCCAGTTGCCCAGAATCATGTCCAGAAAACCTTTGAACATCTCCAAGGATGGAGATTCCACAACATCCTTGGGCAACCTGTGCCAGTGCTTAGAGTGAAAAAAATGTCCTGGTGCTCAGAGGGAACCTCTTGTATTTTAGTCTGTGCCCCTTGCCTCTGCTCCTGTCACTGAACACAGCTGAGAAGAGACTTCTTTACAGTCCCAGGTATTCACAGGTATTGATAAGAACCTCCTGAGCCTTCTCTTCTCTGGGCTGAACAGTCCCTGCTCATAGGAGAGCTGTTTCAGTTCCTAAATCATATTTGTGGCCTTTTGTTAGACTTGCTCCAGTATGTCCATGGTTCTTTTGTACTGGGGAGCCCAGAACTGGACAGAGCATTTTGGATGTGGCCTCACCAGCACTGATTAAAAGGGAAGGATCACCTGCATCAACCTGCTGGCAAGCCTTTCCCTAATCCAGATGAGGACACAATTCCCCTTTCTTGCAGCAAGGACAAGTTGCTGGCTCATGTTCGACTGGTGTTCACCAGGAACCCCGGGGCCTTTTCTGCAAAACTGGTTTTCAGATGTTCATCCTCCAGCATAAATTGGTAGATGAGGTTATTTCTCCCTCAGTGTAGGACTTTGTTCTTCCCCTGGTTGAACTTCATGGTATCCTTGCCAGCCCATTTCTCCAGACTGTCAAGTTTCCTCTGGGTGGCAAGCATGACCCTCCAGTGTATCAGAAATTTATTGCTGTTTTGTGTTATCAGCAAAACTGCTCCATTATCCAGATTGTTAACGAAGATATTTAACAAGACCTTTGTAAAAGTTCCTCAAAACATATACTTTTCAGAAGTCCCTATGCCAAATTTATGATAAATCCTGTTTGATGAAATCTTCTTATTAAATACTCTGAAAAAAAAATTCAGAATGTCTTAGAAAACTTTTGCATCAGAACTAATATTATTACCTGCAGCACAACTTTCCAATGCTGCCATTCTTTTGTTGCAATAATTCCAAAACATTAGGCTCCTACAAGTACTAGGTCACTGCTCAGTTTCAGATAAACCATCTACATAGTACAACCTCAGATTAACCATTAGAAGGTGAAAGCCCTTCCAAAGAAACCCCATCTCATTGAAGTCTCATATATATAGAGTTCATACCTAACAGTTCTATCTTATTAATTTATAAACTACTGGATGATAATTTGAATAAATAGTATAGTTCTAGCTCAGTACACATCAGATAAAAATGAATGTGAGTCTTCTAGTTTGATACTATCTTAATTTTTCGTATTTATTTTTTTTTAATGCTTAGTAGATTGCATGGAAAACTAAGGCTTTACCGCATCTACATCTTGCGGAGCAAGCATAGCTGCTCTGACACAATAGACAATAGTAAACAAGATAATTGTTGTCTTGACTTTGCCTGCTGAAGATATCTGAAAAAAGCATTTAGCTTTTTGTTTTATGCTTTCTTTCCTTTTTTCCCCTATGACATCTCAAACTGAAACGCTGCAAATCCTCTTTACTTTTAGTTTTGTTTGTGTGTAGAGCATAAACCACATTTAACACATAATTATTTATTAGGTATTTGTTTATAGTCATTTTAGAAACCAAAATTACTTCCTCCCCTGCTGTTTTCTATCTAGTCATTGGATTCACCAGGGATGGAGGCTGACCAGTACAGTAAATAGTAAGTGGGAATTTTTTCATCAGACTTTACTGTGTGTACCAAATTCACATTCCTAAAACAAAAAATGACATATTTATTATTTTGGAAGGCACCTTGGTTAGAGATGAAAAGCGTTAAAATTAATGATAAGAGACAGTAGACTACAAACAGCTGATAAATAAAGTTAAATATGTAGAAAGAAAAATTAGGATTCTGAAAATATTATTAACTTAAGGGGGAAAAACCTAAATTCTGGTATTCTTATTTTAATTGAGGAGGAAGGTAAGATCCATCATTATGCAGATAGCTGCAAGTGTTAAAACATATTTGGTTTATGTCTGAAAAGAAGCTGAAGAGGGCTGTGGTTTTCTGAGAAGCCAGGTGGTGGTTATGTCATAGGCAAGGCTGCTCCATCTCTCTTGCAGAATTTTTTACTTGAGTTTCTTCCGTGTGATGTTCAGACACAGCTGTTTCTTCAACCGCAGGATAAACCTGGTCAAGGAGCTATCAGAAGTGAAAAAAAACAAATGCGGGAGGATTTTTCAGATATGTCATCTTCCACACACAATCCAAAGTTTATTTTGTGTTTTCTGTCAAAATCAAATTTACTGAAATACCATCTAGATAAGGACATTTGGTTCAGGAAGGGTGCTTGACATCTTGTCAAGCATCTGACACTTTGTCAGATCATCACTGAAAAGCTATCAGAAATACATCCATGGATCATCAGCATTAATTGTGTTACAACTAGTTGTCCATCCACTGGGACAATGTTTTTCATACTTCTGGTAGTATGAAGGAAGCATCTGTGTGAGAAAACGACGAAGCAGACAAAACTATCTGTTTCAGAAAAATCTCTTGGCAGATTGGTGGAGAGATGAGGATTCATCACCATACATTAAAAGGACTTCGAGTGCGTGAGACCAAGAAAATTCTTTTCAGCCCTTCATTAAGGCCTTTATTTTGACTATGCACGGTCACTGTAGGATGCATCAAATACAGTAACAGTGACCTGAGAAATCAAAGATGATAAACTTGCAAATATAACCTAATGGAGCTTTAGTGAATTTTCAGAAGGACCTCTTTTTGTACATTCTCAGTGGTCTGGAAGAAGACAAGATTTTTGCTGATATAATGTGTAGATGAAACTAAAATGCTGAAGTGCTAAATGAAAATTTTTAGATTTTTTTTCTTGACTGATTATTTGAGCTTCTGTTGAGATCTCAAAAATATCATCCTTGCAGAGTTGTGAATTTTAGAAAATTATAGTAGAAAGAAAGCATGCTGGATTTGATATAATTTAATATTTACTTTTGTTGGGATACAGTACTGGCAAGATTTCTGATCTACAACTATGGAAAATTTTAATATAGTTACAGAGATGTTACCAGTTTTTGTATGAAGACAGAGGATGCTGTTACTTCAATGTTGTTTATTTATTGATTGTCTGATACTTTGAAGAATAGTACAGCAAATGTTCATGGTTTCAGAAGAATTATTAGAAAGATCGGAGGCTTGAGAACTAACTTATTGAGAGCCACAAGAAAAATCTGGTCACATAAATCTTTGTAGAAATATAAGAAGAGTTTATTTTTGCACGAACTCTAGCAACTATAGAAGTAGAAAATTAGTACTAGAGGCCCCTTAATGTAGCAGAAGGCAACAAGTTTCAAGGATGGTGAAGAGAGAAAGCTAGAAAAATTTGTATCAGAAATTAAGCATTTTCTTTTAACAGCGCGTGTTACTGATGTTGAACAAACCTACCAGATGATAGAGCAGACTTTTCATGCACCTGAATTTTTTAGTTCTAAATGACATATGTTTCTAAATAATAAACATCACCCAGAAAAAAAGCTATAGGACAAAATAAATATTTGATGAAATTCATTGCTCTGTATAGAACAGATACAATTGCCATTCTTAACATAAAAATACTAGTTTGTGGTCTTGAGTATGAAGAATCATATTTTATACCTTTTAGGAATAACCGGGCATCTTTTGAATACTCATGAACAAGTTTTGGGGTTTTTTAAGACTACTGAAAGCAAGTTCAAACTACCTTAAGGGCTAAATGAATACCACATGCTGTCTTAGATCCTAACAAATTTTCACTTCTGAAGAATAAACAATAAATAGGAATTAGCCTTAAAATTTATTTTTTTAAACTCTCTGTCACATAGCTCTCTGTGTTCTTTGAACAAAGGGAATTCAGTGAGTTAGATTTCAAAAGAACTCGAAGAAATGACATCTCAAAGAAATGGTCAAATAACTTGTAACTTCTCTCTCCATCTCTGTGTCTGTCTGTCAGTCTGTCTGTCTCTCTCCCTCTTTATCTCAGCGTAATTTGATGAGGGATGTTTGTGACATGGTTTTTTTAATAGATAGCCAAACTGGTACCTAGAAAACAACTGAGGTAATTCTGAATTTTAAGAAACTTTGTAGTGTTGAGGTCTCAGGTTGAAAGACAAAATCCAAGGAAGTCATACAAATGATGCCCATCCTTTGTCCAGAAAATCAATTATTGAACTTAGCAAAACAGTCTGAGAGTAATTTCTGGCTGTCTTTGAACTTGTTTTCTTCTCTAAATTGCGTACAAAACAGACCTCTGGGATGGCAAATTTGATGGATAGTTGAGTTTCCTTTAACGTTTTCCTTTTTAGCAAGAACTCAGTCTTAATTATGAAACTGTGAAATGGCAAAAGTTTTAGCAAATATATAGAATTTACATATTTGGTTAATATTTTCACTATTATATTTACTAAATAATGAAACCAAATACACATTTTAAAGAGAAGCAATATCCAGAATAATAAAACCAGTTCTTCTAAATATTTAATCACTGAAAATTTAGAAAAATAATTGTTATTGCTTATCTAAGGAACCCACAATTGGGACATTCAAAGCCTTATTTACATTCATAGTAACGTAAGAGTTTGATCAGGAGTAAAGTTAAATGGAAAAATGAAATACCCACAACTGTGCTTATATATGTTTTGCTATTATATGACTGGGCATGTTTTTAACTACCAAACCAGTAAGATTGAACAACACTGGCATCCTGATAACTGAACTCACCTGGTAACACCAGACATTTGAAAATGATGACCAGCTGACAGATCTGTCTTTATCACAGAGGAATCATAAAAAAAAAAAAACCACTAAAAAACAGGCATTCCCAAAGAATTCTACAAACAATGTGTCTAAAAATTCAAAAGCCCAAGGACTATCTTCAAAAGACAATTTATTTAGTTTTACTTTTTTAAACCTGAAGTCAGCATTGTGATTTTTAACCATATTTAATTAATGGTTTATTTTATGTATTGTTCATATCAGAATATATCCTGTATTTTTAAAAGATTTCTGATAAGGAGATTATTGCATTTCAACTTCAGTCTGATTTGGCAGATAGCAATCCAACAGTGGATATCTCATGTAAAATTTATGCACTTGAATTTAAAAAAAAAGATAAGTAAATACATTGCATAATCACAGAAATTAATTAGCCCAACCAGAATTAAATAAAATTAATCAAGTAGTTATATAGACTTTTTGGAGTCAGAGTAATAGTACTATTATCTAATTGTGTCTTTGCAGATAATGAAGATATAACTCTGCTTTTTAGGATTACAAATGAGAAATTTCTTTTACATATAAATTTAATAAATCTTTCCAAATATTCTGTTCACTGAAAATAAAATACAAATCACAAGTAGAGACATGTTCAACATTTGAAATCTGGAAATGGAGCCATAATTTATGTTTGTTAAATGATAGATAACTGTATCAGGACATCTGGTATAATGCACAATAATTTCTAATATAAAACATGAGCTTGTGATGTGGAAAAATCAATACAATGAAAAATCCTCCAGAGCTGAAGAATGTGAGTAGATCATACAGGAACAAAGAGCTGAAGCTGCTAATATACTTGACCAAGAGAAAAAAAAATAAAAGTCTGTTCTTGAAATTGAAAAACTAGACAAGACCTTGCAGTCACTGCATCTGGATGTAATAGCTTCCTAGCAGAAACACAAAGTGGAACTTGCTCAGCTAGAACAGCAGATAACACAGCTTGAAAGAGACCTTAGAGATGCCAGGAACTTTATTGTCAAAAAGATCAGGTATGCTTTTGCTATGAGAACGAGCAAAACATTTATCTCTTTAGAAATCACATTGCAAATGTGAAGGAGCTGGGCATGCACTATCTCATATACATTTGTTATGAACTCTGTGGAAAAAATACTTTATCACTAATTTTGTAAGTACATATTTCTCTGGGTTTTGTCTCTAAATTCAAGATACGTTAGAGTTTGTGATAGCAATGCTGACAAAATGCATACAGATAAAAATAAATGAGTACAGTAATATGAATCCTTCCATTATATTTGCAGATATTTTTATAAGTGTATTTGCCAGTTTTAACTGCAAAACCCATTCACACACATTTTCAATGTCAGAAATCTATCTTGTCAAACTTTTTCTTGGGATGAAATGTACATAGGAGTTTTATTTACTCTTTTCACTTTTCTCTGTGGATGCTTTCTGCACAAAAAGTGTTCATAAGATGGAAAGGTTTGGGCTTTATTAACAGCATGCTATCTCTATCAATAAACTACACAATGAGCAGAAATAATTTCTACTTATTTGGGAACTTTGCCAAATACATAATTTCAATTAGCAGTGACAGCATTTAGGATACTCTGTTTCTGTTGTTAATATTTTGTTTTGGTATACTAGTATACTGAAAACAAGAAAAATTAACAAGCCCTTAATTTTTGATTTGGTTTATGAAAGAAATGTACAAGGTATAAGACATCTGCAGACAGCTTAGAAATCAACTAATGAGGAAGTAGTGATGATTGTTTAATTTCTAATCTTTTGTTAAACAAAAAGAACAACAGAAGGGAATCAACTTCCCAACAATCTTTTCCTCTTAATTAGAACCTTTTTATTATTTACCAAATAAACAGAAAGAAATGGAAACATATTATTGTGGCAGGATATTATACCCTATTATGTTTTGCACACCTGAAAAAATATGTTAATACAAATAATTGTTGTCATGTTAGCATCACCGTTTTCAAGCTGTCTGAAACAATTTTACATTCTCAATAAGGAATATTTAACATTTGAACCAAAAACAGTACAGCACGAATAATTAAAGGCTTAAGTTAAATACATAGACAGTCATTTAAATTTAGATCTGCAATAACATTTACTATTATTCTCTAAGGCTTTGACTGTGCTTGACAGAAACAAAGTACTCTGGGATTAATTTCAAGAAATGGTGCCAACTGTGCGCAATTTGCTGTAATTAAGACATGAAAGAGTACTAAATATTCAGATTAAAAGAAGCATGATGGAGCATGATAGAGAATCAAGGTGTGGCATCAAGCCAATAAAGCACAGTCTGTCATGAATGCTCAATAGTGATTGATATGAAACTTATACCTACAAACTTGTAGCATGTACTTTACAACTGTGCAGATAAAAACTAAAATCATGGCACTGTGTCTTAAGGAAAAGGGTTCTTCTAAATCCACTTCAAAATCCAAAGTCCAAAGTGTGTATGACATCTTCAAACAGTAACAAAACAGAGCCTAATAATGTATTTTTACACAAATAAGATGTTTAAACAATGGAAGGGGGAAAAGAAAGGTAGCGTGGTAGTTTTTTCCTTTGGGATATCCCTATGCTTTGGGATATCCCTATGGCTACATCAACCTACAGCTTTCACCAGAGTGCAAATGAAAGAGGTCTGTAGCTGCTGGAACCAAGAGATTAAGTACCCCCCTCCTTTTTTTTTTTATTCATCAAACATTCCCTTTTTTTTTAAAGGGAAAGTATTCATTTAGATCAAACTGCATTTCCCATTTTTCTCTCAGAATTAGATGGAATATTTCTTCTTGCCTTTGAACTTATAAGTATTGATTAATGATGTATTTATTGTAATACTGAATCTTTTCTTCAACAGACTTTTTAAAATTAAAGTCCTTGTAACTTTTTGATCCTAGAGGAGATGTGGGTACTTGACCCAGTTGCTAATGAGGTGCTGTATAATCTCATGTATCCTATAGCTCAAAATAGCAGGATGCAGTATAAAAAGTACATCATAAAAGGCCCTCTTGGAATGCTTTTTGTCTTCACAGGCAATACGCAAAAGAGATGACCTTCTGAGGAAGTCGGAAGCCTATTTCCTGCAGGCAAGGGAAGGTATCAAAGCAAAAGTGGCTGAGGTGGAGCACCTTGACAGTGTGGTCAAGAAACTGAAAGCCAGTATCCAGGACACACAGAAAGAAAAGAATCAGACAGAGACAGAAACCACCATACTGAGAACTGAGATTCAGCAGCTAAATCAGTAACTGCAGGGTGTGCATAAGCAGTGCAGAAAGACAGGTAATAATGTACAAAAATAGTAATATTACAGAAATATGAATTTTGTTCAGTCTAATGGAATAGAATTTTCAATCATATGGGCATATGATTGTTGCAATCAAATGAATATAAAAGGTTCCCTGTTCAGCTCTAGGGTAAATTTACAGATACAGACTGTGACTTCATCAAAACAAAATAAACACAACTGAATTTTTCTTTTTTTTTGTAGCTCTATTTCTGTCCTATAATCCTTTTATTAATTTGGTGAAACATCTATTTCTGTCCCAGAACACCTGTTCATTCATTGGCAATGCAAAATGTAACTTGAACTTAACAATTTTGATATAATTCTTAATATTTTAGGTGACTTTTTAAACCAATATGATTAATTCCTGTTGATAAGTTAACAGCTTCAGCAGTAGTGCATTAATGAATACGGATTTTTTTTTCAAGAGACTAGTGTACAGAAAAGCAAAAAAAAGATGGAAAAAACAAGGAATCATTTCATTATGGGAAATAAACTGCTTTAAATAATTTTTGGTTGGTAGTTTTGGTTTTCACACTAAACGTGTGCTAGAACTAGTTTTCAAAATAAGCAAATGCAACAAGGAAATTGCATTATTAATATTTGGAAGTCACAGTATAGTAGAGCTTGAAATATACTACTTTTACCAAATAAAATATTAATGAAGTCATTTGGAACATAATAGACAGCCTGTGTCAACCCCTTAATTTTCTCTTCCACTATTCACAACATTGCCAGATACGTGTTTCTGGATAAAACCCCCTAGAGGTCTGCTGCAAATTCTTTTTCAATACAACCAGATCATTGCAGATAATTGTATTACACAGGGTATTGATCCAAAATCGTTGTGCACCGGAAACATCTGAAAAAACATGATTATAGCTTTCTGTTTATTGTTCGTACATCATATAAGCAGGCTTTTGTGTGAATCACCTGTAAGAAAGGCAAGGTGGAAACATCAGAGAAATTACCTCTTTACAAGAATCTATTGATCACTTTAAATCAAAGAAGTATGTTTGACATAAGATTACCTGCCAGTTTGAACATTAGGTACACTATGTTATAGCCTGGGGCAGTTGTAAGTCTGACAAAGGGATTGTAAATAAAGCATGCAGCTGCTAGCGCCTCTGGCTTGGGATCAACCAAGGCTCAAGTCCAAGGCATAGGTAAACTTAAAATAATTTAACCCTTTTTTACCAGGACACATTGTGAGTTAAACCTGGCTGTTAAAAGTAGTGACTAAATCACCTTTTGTATGTTTAAATAGCTATGCAATTACAAAAAATACATTGTTCTATCTGTTTACAAATCAAAGCAGATATAAATAAAATAAATTTTGGAAGATAAGTCCGTCTCCACACAACAGATCACAGCTCTAAACTACTTCTAAGAACTTGTAAAGCGTTGTTGAAAATCTGCTTCTGGATAATACAGACAATGCTATCTCACAAAATTGACACGGATTTAATAAGTTCAAAAATTCAAATAAACTTCATTTGTTATATAAAGGATTGTCTTCTGGAAAAAAAAAATTAAACAGATCAACAACTGGAAACCTTTTAATGGCAGACGTTTATGTTACATGTGAAATATTTACTCTTCTTTTGATTTCAAACCCAGATCAAATACTAGGAGCCCACAGATAAATAAAGTTATTTAAATAAGTAGTCATATTGGTTCCAGTGAAACCAGTGAGACATTCAAAAATGTATTGCAGAAATGGATCCAAAATGCACTACAAATGGATTTTTTAATATATTATAATTCTTACTGAATGATGACAGCTTAGCTTTGACTTTACCAGTATTTCTTGTTTGTTTACATATGAAAGAAAAATCAGTTACACATTGTGTTTTAAGCTGTGTATTTTTTTAAAATTCCCTTGACACTAATAACTGTAATAACTGTTTAACTCATTAGTTCACAGAGATTCAGATTTGCTTGATATTCAGTAAAGATGAGCTCGGAGTGATATCTACTGCTTGTTAAACATTTAGCTGTTAAAGTTAGCTGTGTACCTTTCTGATGCACAACTTTAAACAGCTTATATACAGTACTTTTACTCATGGAAATGGTGACAGTTGTTGTGTTTTGTGAGAAGTCAGGTTATGTTACTGTCAATTAGAAAAGAGCAAAGCAATTTTTTAATATAAGAAATTTGATCTTCTGCATATTCTGAATTCACAAAGAAAGATATGATAGCTGAATTTAGATCCAGTGCATATGGTGAATGTTGTCAGACATTAAAGACAATAAATGCAGAATCATATTAACAGAGAAAAAAATGTTTTTCTTTAAGGGATTCTATCTATCTAAGCCTGGAAAATACTGTTTTCTGACTTCATTGAAGTCTGGTGTATTATCACTCTTTAATATTATATTAGAGAACATTAAAAACAGGGGTTTTAATTTATGATCACGTAAATGCCTCTGTTATTATACTTATTGAACTGCTATGGCTAAAAGATTCCTAATTTCTTAGATTTTTTCTGGTGTCAAATTTCAAAATAATTTCAATACTGCTTAATAAAGGAATTGCGTGCTATAAAATGTTTATTGTGAAGCACTTGTTTTAACGCTCAGTTTTATTCCACGATATCCTAGCCCTGTTAGCTACATGTGCCTATACGTCTGAAGCCATATATTTATGAAAGAGTATAAAAACAAATACATGTGTGTGCATTTGTGTCTGTGCAGGAACACATACACCTGCACCCTGACACAAACTCATGTGTGCACATACAAAGGGCTAAATATTTAAATTAAAGCTTATGTACATATATCTTTTAGGAAAATGGTCAACAAAGAACAAAGGAAAAATGTCTTTGTCTTAAATCACTTATTTTTCTGAGAGCTGGCAGTGCACGGCTGTGGTTTCTTTTGGTCTAAGGAAAGATTGCCATCTATTGGATGACCTTGTAAAAGAACGGGTTTTTACTATGCATGTGCTCTGTAATTCATGAAAAAATATAACGAAATTGAAGACTTGAAGCTTAAATTGTACATGTTACTATTGTTAAATGGTATAACATCTGCTTTATTTTCAAAACTGTGATTTTGAATTATAGATTGACTTATGCTGCAAAATAGAAAGGCAATAGGTGTTTGCTTTAGAATGAACTAAATATTGGATGTGCATGTATACAGCAAGCTCTGGTAGCAGTTTGAATGTTTGCAGAATATTGAATCCAAGTTTCTTTATTTAAGTTTACTGTAATACAATGAAAGAGACTTAAGCCAGCTATTAATATATTTATAGTATATTTTCCTCTCAAGATTTGGGAACAGAATGATGCTCCTCTCCTGAAAGCAGTATTTGCCCAGCTCTTACAGACGATAGCACTGCATTGCATTTAAAACAAAAATATCACTCGGTTCGAGCTTAAAATGTAATGCTTTCTTTTTTTTTTTTTTTTTAACTTACAGCCCAAGAACTTGCCAGTCAAGATGAAAAACTTCTTCTAATGGAATCCAGCTTGAAAGCAACTCAAGAGCAGCTAAGTGAGCAAATAGCAGAAACAGTTCGCCAAGAACAGAACAGTAGAAAATCACAGACGGAGAGCTGAAGACCCTGAGAAAACATATTCTAACTTCTGAAGAAGAAATTAATGGTTACAAGTGAGTTACTTATTTTTTGGTATTTGAGAAACAGAAGACATTAAAGTCAGCAGTAAATCCTTTTAATATGTACTGTGTTAATCACTTCTCTCAGGTAAGATGTAGTGTAAATGTGTTCTGTAACTCTATTGAATAAACTATTAAATCTAAATGATCGATTAATGTACGTTTTAAAACATGTTCTGCACTTTAAAAAATTGAGTGTAGAAAAATACTGTTATTAGGAATCTGGTTTATTTTTAAAATTAATATTCTGTAGTGTTGAAGTAGAATAGTATGTGTAATTGTTTTGTACCTATCTGTAAATGGTATTCTCATCTTCCTCTTTTTAGAGACCAAAGGTTACATATGGGTCTTATTGTCTTTCTTTTTTTGTTAGAGAAGCTGCCTCTAAGCAAGAGGTTACCAAATTAAAGGAAATTTGGTGTTCGAACTTTTAGTCACAATAGCAAGGCATATATGAACTTGTTAACATAAACAAAAAAAGCAAACTGTATACTTTAGAAGAGTTTACACTGAAAAAAGTACTTTTCTTCTAATCAGACAATTTTTGTATCTATGAGATTGAAGGCTAACTCTGAGGATTTAATCAAAAAGTAAAAATGTTCAAAAATTATATTTTACAGTTTACCTTAACATTAACTATATTTTATATCGAGCCACAAAGTGATTCATTATTTAGAGTTCTTGAGGTTTAGACTATGCTAAAAATTACTCACTTGAGTTGATTCTATTTCATGCAGTCATTCTCTTCTTACTAAAGTTATGTTACATTAAGCAATCCCTATATATACAGACTGAATTTCAAGCTTTTTTGTAATATCACAGAGCATGATGAACACTTTATACGACATAATTTGGCTGCAAAAAGAAAGTCTGTTCGTTTGGAGGTGGACTGAACACTTAGAGCTAAATGTTAAATCTCAGATTTGTGGCAAGCATCAAATATTACCTTGGCAAATCTTCTTTGAGGAAGGCTTGCTAAATTCAGATGCAACAAACATCATGCATCTGAAGTAAAATATTATATACACTCAGTGTAAATGACTTTTAGACTGCAACTTCATCTGTTCTGCAGCTCAAATGTTTTAAGTTAATTTTATGCTGGAGACTGGGAAAAGCTTCATGGAAGAAACACTGTTTAAGTAATGTGTCTTCATTTCTTTAAATAAAATAGCTTGGTGGTTTTCAACCTGTAGTTGTATCTCTAAAGACATTACTAGTACTTGTCTAGGGAAAACACTGTCACTGATTTACTTTCCTAACACAACTTGAATCTTTTGCCATAGCAAAAAGAGTTTTCTTAACCATTTGAAGTTATTCCTCAGTATACAAAATGCCATGTTATGCCTAATCTTGTAGACATTTCTTTGCAAATGAAAAGGATACAAATTTCTAGGACTACGGATTGTGGTAACTTAGTGTGAGATGGCAGGGGGGAGTTGGGGAGGAGGGAGTGGAATTGAAACTCCCAGCTGTAACTGATTGATTGTGTCATGAAATATCGCTTTTGAGAGAGCAGGAATTTTGCAAAAGTTCACTGAAATGAGTTTCACTAATGTTTAAATAGAAGGCCAAATGATAATATTAAAAGATTTTTCAGACGGACCTTTTAATAGATTTTTTTATACTTTATATGGACAAATAAAACTTGAATGAATCTCCCCACATGCAAAAATTATTACCTAAGCGACCTTTTTCTGTTCTGTTTTCTACACTTGTTCAGTGACTTTGGAAGTTTGTTACTTCAGCACATGAACATAATAAACTTTGAGTAAGGGAATTTTTTTCTTAGCTCTATATATTGTCAAAATTATTTTTTATTTAATCTTATGTAAAATTTTAACTTTAATTTTCGATCCCGTTGCTTTTTAAAAGTACTGTGACATATTGCTGCAGAATCACAGTGACCAAATTATTTGTTGAATCTGGAAAATTAAAACTGCAAATTCAAAACAATAAGTTTAATAAAGTGGAACTGATAAATCTAAGAAATTAACAACAAAGTCATTTAAATATTGAAATTTCACTTTGAAACAACATACTGTGTTACCTGAAAACAGTAATGCTGTGCCAGCCAGTATCTGCTCTGTTCTGTTCCTTGGGAGACAGAAAGAACAATGGATCTCTGTCCTCTGGGTCTTTTGGGACAGGGAATGTCATAAGGGTTATATTTAGTCACTATGAAGGGTACTGCGTGTGTCATAAAGTAGCATCCCTTTGGTGCTGACTTATTCAAAGTCATACAGTCCTGGACTTTTCCTACCTTCCTCCTTAGTGAATCTGACAAATGCAGCTGGTATCAAGGCAAGAGCACAGGACCATACAAAGAAAAATGCGGCGCAGTATAAATTGGTCACTTAAAACTACACTGAGACCTGAGATTCTGCTATAGCAGTTGTGAGGCCTTTGAGGGGGAAGGTCCATTTCTGTATGCTTTTATTTCCTTGTTGTGAAGTCCTTGTTATAAGTTGTTTTTCTTGGAAGTGGTGAAAAAAGTAAATGGTTGACTATGATTTAAAAACAATAAAAAGTCTCTTATATTCATTAATTTAACAGAATAAAAATATTTAATTTTAAAACAGAGTAAAAATATTTTCTGCTAATTTCATGGCGTGCCCAAAATACATTTATTTCATAGAGAAGGGACAACTGAAAGTTTTTAAAAGTCAGAGGCTTTGTTTGTTGAATACTTATTCTGGATGAAATAAACCTAAGGTAACGCAACCAGTCCCACTCCCCAGCCCTCCACCCTACTTGCCTCCCCCCCAGTATAAGCCTGTTACACCTGAAAGATTTGTTCGGAGTGTCCAGTGGGAACCTGGAAATCGTAATAATTTGTAGTATCGATTGTGTGAAGCTATGCAGCTGGGGCCTCTAGTGAATAGACAGGAATAGACATTTTATTGATTAACTTTTACAGTCATATTTTCAGGACTCTGCTGCAACATAATTTTCACTTCCCAGCTTTGTGCTGCTGCATCATGAAACTTGGATTCTTCTCTCTTAACATTTACCCACCTGAGAGAAACAGTACAGACTTGTCTTTTTTAAGCTGTGCTCTGCAGAAATGCATAATATTTGGTGTAGTGAATTCTTTTAAATTTCCCCTCTGCTGTCACAATAAAATGAAAAATCTTCACAACTGATGTTAGCAAGTACTGAATAAGTTGCACATCCTCCCTAACCCCCCATTAGATGCTATTTGTAACATCTTCTAGTAATTCTATTCCTCCTTTGCATTTTCATTCTTATTTTCTAAATGGATAAGATTCTGGCAAAAGCAACCCCCCTCTCTATACACAAATTCCAGCAGTGCTTAAAAGGAAAACCAGAACAGCTCCATAATGAAATAGATAGTTTTATTAGTTAGTGAAATTTTAAAAGGAGAAGACAAAATGTTCGCTTGAAAATCTGAAAAGAATTATCAGTAAAATCTGATTCATTTTCAGGAGTGACATCCTGCATTAACTAAAATTGCTTACAAGATTACTGAGAGGACCGGATTTCAGTCCAGTTACTAATAATTTAAAAAGTATCTGTAGACATACTGAAGTCTTATGCAGACAAATCTCAAAAAACATTTTTTTTAATTTCTGGTACTATTAATTTCCAGAAAAGAACAAAAATGGCATTGTGCCATCGTGTAAAGGACTGTTGCATATTTGCTGGTTTCTTTAGTATGGGTTACTTCGTACATTAAATGCCTAAGCCATTTCTTTTTCATGCATTTAGAAAATTACCAGTGAAAATCCTGACCCACTTTTAGTCATTTAGTGGCAGTTTATTATTAGTTATTATATGCGCTTAGTTTCATGTGAACCATGTTTTTAACATAAGTTTTATAATGACTTATAGGCTAAATATTCACAACCCCATCATCACTGGTCCTAATATGATTTAAATGTCTGTCACACCACTACTTTTTCTATGCTGTGTTGCTATTAAACATCTTTTAATTATAGCAATGCTTAAGATATTCGTGGTCATGTTTCCTTTTGTCCTTCCCCTCTCATCAGAGACATGATGGTGCGCACCATATGGAGCTCCAACTGAGGCAGAAGCTCTCCCATCCATCACAAAAGGTTCACTTTGTTTACCATTGTCAAACTTATGACTGAATAATTCCTATTTTGTTTTAAAAAATCAGGAAAAGTCTGGAGGACTTTAAGGTAAGAATAACAGCATCAAAGAAAGAGGCTAAGTAGTAGCTTTCTCAAGACCTCAGTGTCCACTGGTCCTGGAATACGTAGAAATGGTCTCAATCAGGTGAAGAACTAGAAATTTGAAGAAGCAGAGCAGGTAAGTTTCTTCCTATACGTGGAAAATTAATGTATTATTTAGCAAACTGATTAATAGCAGTATCAGATTCTAATGGCATCCTAGGCCCCAATCTTTCAAACATATGTGAATGCAAGTCATAGTTTCACAGTTTTGTGAAACCAATTACCCTACAAACATGTGAGAAGCTGTTCACAAGTTTGCAAGATTGAAGATGAAAAGTGTTTTAAGGATCACTCATGGTTTTGTTTTGGAGTTGAGATGTTTTATTATACAAGTAGTGAATTATGATGTAAAGATTACAGGAAATCACTGAAACGTCTGACTGTACTTTAATTTAGATTAATTTAATGGAAATCCAAATTAATGTTTGTGTGTGTGATTTAGTTAAAGAAAGGGGAAGTGGTATTCCCTGTTCTGAACCTTTGTGGAGATGTTAAATGAGATCAAAGTAGTATTTCAGTAAGTTTTATATGTTCTAGGAAGATAATCCCCTAAATGCTTAGGACTCCGTGCATAGCATGTTAACTGAATTTCTAGATTTTCCATTTAGCTTCTTTCTCCTTTTCTATTTTTGGCATATCCATGCTAAGGCTTCTTACAGTTGTGTTAGCCTTTTCATTATGAATTAGGCAAGGTAAATTTTAAAACTTTTAAAAATTAAAAAACTTGAAGTGTTTTAAATGTTTATTAAATAAATTAGATGCAAACAAAATGTTTCTTAGAGCATTTTCTTGCACTGCAAAAATTCAGGACTAATTATAGTTCCCAAATTTAATCAGAGAATTCTAAGGTTTATGATGACATAGCCAAAGGCTGCTTGACTCCATTACTTTATCTTTTCTCTAAGAGAAATTACAAATCTGAAGTATTTTAATAAGTGTGTGCCATTTAGTTTGATTATTAATTTCTAAGTGTTACTGGAAAAATTAAGACATTTAGTAAATAAAAAATTGTGTATATTGACTTTAACATTATCTATGACACAAACATTAAAAAAAAACAAAGAGAAAAATTATTATCTGTTCACATATAGGATATAATCCTATATATTTGTGTCTTCCCAGACACTATAGTTATGACTGAGAAAAGCTGAATTTATTGCAATGGAAATCTACCTGACAGTAAGAATTCGCAGCAGCAGACAAAATTATTTAAGAAAAGAGAATATAAAATTAAGAAAGACAGATGGACTCATAAGAGTGAAATACAAATAGTCTGAATCGGGATTGATTTCAACATAATGTGGTGGAGGAATCCCCGCTTATTGATCAACTTTAAAGCCCATGCACAGCACTTAAAAAGATAAAGTAAGCAAGGTCAGATAATCAAAGCATTTAAATAGTAAAAACAGCAACTGCCACTGTAGACTGCTAAAATAAATCCATAATACAAATTGCTTTAGCAAAAAGTGGATGAGCAGCTGATCTTCCTATTGAACTTTTATACTGTTCAGTGACCACACTGGGGAGAGGATTGGAAGAAATGCCTTGAAGATCAATATTGAGTGAGATGTAGCAGGGATTCATTCTGAACATGAAAGAATTACAAGTATGAGAGTAGAGATCCTGAGGAAATGTCATCAAGAAAGGACTGCTCTTTTAAAATATCACACATATTATATGAACATAGTATTAGTTGATATCCTGTTATAATCTTTGAGCCTTCAAAGCTTATTAAATCAGAAATTTACGTATTGCAAAACATAAAAATAGGGCAAAAAGAACTAATGATTTTAATGAAATTACTTCTAAAAATTTAGTAACTTCTGTATTCAAAACAAGCAGAATTTTAATAATCTTAATTAGAATAGTGTTCAGTTGAGGCTGCTACTTTCCAATCATATGTATTTCAAGTTTTTGCTGAATAGGAATGATGAACCAGAATATTGTATTGTTTCTCTTTTTTTGATCTTTTTGGCTCTTTCAAAGATCGACATGCACCTGTAATTAACATGTCTAATGTAAGTTCTATTTCTTCAGATCTATCCCAAATAGCATTTTCACTGACATTTTAAATATTCTGTAGAAACTACAATGTTCTAATGCAAGTGCTTCAAATTTCAATTTCTCCTAAACCTGCATAAGCTTTTCATTTTAAAATAGATGTTAAAAATATGCCATAGCTTAAAGTTATACATTAACTTTTCCAGCACTATTCAAAGAAAATTTGGGAGAAAGAAACATGAGATGTAGATGTACTACAGTGGCTCATTGTTTCAAATGCATTGTTTTCATTCACTGTTTTATTATATCTCTCTGTGACAAATACTGCATTTTCATGGACATATTATCGCTTTAAAATGAAAAATCCTTCTTTTCCCTTTATTTTTGACTGTAACCTTCCTTTACTTTCAGGCTTATTGCCCTACCTATAAAAATGGTGTTATTGTTAGATATTAATAATTCAAGGTGTAAGATATTTGCATTTTAAACAATAAAAAAAGGAGCACTAAAACTAGAGTGTTTCAAGGACATACAAAATATTTTAAAAAGCCCCGCAAAACAAGTAAAGAGGGCGTTTGTGTTCTCTTTGAAGATTTTTTTTGACAAAATATGTTAGAGTAACTGATTCCCAAAATCATGAAGTTTGTTCGCTACAGTAATTGTACCATACACCCTCTTGTAATGCATAATTATTTACAACTACTATTGGCTCCATTTTTGCTGTATGAATTGCTGATTACAGCAATTTCAATGGTAAAATTGTGAAAAACCATATTCATAGTTGTCAAAGAAAGGTCAGCTTATTTGCATTCATTAGGAACTTGGAGGGCTATACAACACACTTTTCCTTTGGGATTCTTAAAGTTATTGATTTGTATACAGCTGTAGGAAAAATTAGTTAGAATTATGTTTCACTTACCACTGGAGGCTGTATATTAATAAAATCGAAGCTCTACATCAAAAAAAATTAGAACCAGCAAATTAAATGATTGTCATTTTTAAAAATTAAAATTGTTATACTTAACTTTTTTAAAATAGTCTCTTTTGAATAGCCTGAGGAAATCTTTCAGTGAACTTTTGTTAATACTCACCGTACTTTTATTTTCACAAAAATGCATAGACACTTACATTAATGTGACATAAAGTATTCAAAACTTTCTATTTATTAGTGGTCTTTAAAGATGCTTATAAACTGAGACAATATTTAATCATATGCTTAGAATACCTTATATAGTGAATTTCTCTTAAAAAACTGTGTAATTACTAACCCCAAAATGTAATTGAAATATATGAATAAGCCTGTCCTAAAAAATCTTATGTTTGTACTCTTATGTTTGATCTTTTATGTTTGTACTCTAGTCATTAAAGACCTTTCAAGACCAAGAGCTATATAAAATTATAAGGAAATGTCGTAGTCATCCTGGACTGCCAGCTCTTTAGGTATAAAAAAATATGGCTAGTGTCTTCAAAAAAAGTCTACATGGGTAACACACCAGCAATGTGGGTTCAGGTAAAGCACATTGTCAAACTGTGACAAACCTTTGTCTAAATGGAGAGAAAGGTAGAGAACTTCATATTTAAAGATAGCAATGATGCTCAGGTGGTATGCATTTGAAGCCTTGTTTGTACTACATTGATAAATACTGTACATGATTAGTGCATATTTCTGTGAACTTTTAACACTTTAAATGGATTAGAATGTCTTATTTTGATCATATCCATATTGTTCATTAAGATAAGATTAGGTTCTTAAAAAATGTTTGGCTTATTTCCATTACATTCAAAAATGTTTAAAGTAGAAAATACAGAATACACTTTTCCGTAGTGTGCATATATAACACATGTTTGAGATTAATCAAATCATAGTCACCTCTAATTAACAGCAGGGAGCAATTCCAACATGGGACAGGGCCAGATGACTAAGAAATGAAGCATATATTTAAAAGATGCAGCATGCTAAGAAAAGAAAAATAGGTTATGACTTATGACTTAAAAATACTGAAAAGTTCTTAAGCCTGTGGTTCTGTGCATGTGGTTTAAACATTTTACTTTGCTTTGTTTTTTAGCTAGGCCAAAAATTTTCAGAACCCTACAGTTTTGTAGGCAAATACAGTTTTCTTTCTAAGTTAATTCTTTCCCTTCTCCATAATTATTAGATTTTAAAAAAACCCCGACCTTTGCAATTTCGGATGAGCAGCTTTTCTTTCAAATTCTAAAAATGCCTGATTAGTACATCAGAATTCTGTCATTTACCATGGTGTTTGCTTAGCACCACAGGAAAAACAGTGATCAGGGACATACATTGAAGTAAGTTGAATCTTTCCTCCTGTTTTGTTTTATTCTTAATAGGAATTTGTATCATCCATGAAAAAGAAAACTCTAGGAAAAGAAATGTGGTTGTGCGATGAAGACAACTGGAGAACTAGATACTTTCCTGTCCTTTCCCTCAGACATAATGAAGATACTACCTCTAAACTTTTCTGAATATCCAGACTGGGATACTGCTGTCCGATCTGTGGCAGGCTGAACTTTGCCAAGAACAACTGTAGCCAATGATAATTTGCTTTGAACAGTTAAAGGTCTTTACAAAGAAGCATTAACAAAAGACATGAGAGAACAGTGTTCAGTTGTGTCCTGTCCCTGACTGGGAGTTTGTGCCAAGGTCATTCTCATTGCAGTGTAGGACAATAGCTCCTGAGCACATACAAGTTTTTCTGTCTCTTAGTGATTCAATAGCTGCTAAACTTGCCTATGAAAAGGGGAAAGCTCTACAAGAAAGACTAGAGAGCAATCCCTCTTAGATCAACCTGGAATGATGTTAGTTCAAACTGCTTCAAAATAAAAGAGAAATTAATCTCTGTTCTCATATATCCCAAATGAGAGTTCTGATAGAAAGCAATTTAACATTTTATTTTTGCTTAATGTGAGCCTCCTTATCTTCTTTTACCCCATGTTCCCAAATCTGTTTACTTCAACTGTCTATGTATAAAATGATAATAGAGATGTATTCTCATATCATGGATGCCGATATTTATGAAACACTCAGACACCATCGTGTTGAAAATCAGAGGCTTTATTTATGTTGTCTTTTTTGTTGCGTCATAATGTGAGCCGTGTTTCGCAGTTTAAGTCATGTAAGCTGGTGTATAGAGACATTATCTGTAGGTTGCAGATTCAGAATTTGCCATTGAACTGATTGGAAATTTGTTCCAGGATCTTGTTTTGGACTTAGCTATTTTGTGCAGTGTCTATGATTTTTAAAAATAATTACATGAGAATTAATTTGTAGGTTTTGAAAACTCAGGTAGAGTGAAAGATATTTTTCCATTCATATCAGCACTTGAATATTGTACTTTAGACACTAAAAGATAAATTACAAGAAATCAAAATGTTTAAGTATTTGTCTGCTAAGTGATAAAAGATATCATACAAGCTGGATGTTTAAAGGAAGTGATAAATCTACAAACATGCAAATATGCTTACAAAGGTTGGACAGAAATTGTTATACTTGTCAATATTAATTCCGACGTATTGGGAATGCTGAATATTTGAATTTTTCACAGTAATATTTTTTTTAAGTAAAATCAGCATCAGAGCCTGCTTCCAAGTCAAAGAGATTTCAAGAGGTACCCAAGTAAAATTGGATTCACCTCTTTTATATGGATATATTTCAAAAGGAGCACCTGTGAATGGATTCATTGCTTGGTGTGCTGTATTGTTTGACTTAATCAGGTCGGACAGAGATTTGGCAAGCAGACACTTTCTCTAGCAGCGAAGTAACAAGGTGGCAAAAAACCCCAGGATAAGTAAGGCTATAGCACAGCACTGACCTTCTCCAAGACACAAGAACTTTTCAACAGAATGAATGTGGAACTTAGACATATTATATCTCACTCTCTCTACATACACATTCTCTCATATATTTATTTGTTAATATCTTCTTTAGAAATATCCATATTATTTTCGTTTATGCTGTTCAAGATAATTTGGCCTTGAGTGAAAACTCAGCAAGACAAATTTCAATCCAAACAGATGAAGCTGGGTAAAGCTCTAGGTAACTCAGAAGTGTGCCTCATAATGGAAAATTTTGTGGTAGGTGGAAGAATGATGCACAACTGAAATGGCATCCTGGCAACCAACGAAGCTATAACAACCGGGGTTTTTTTTATGAGATCATCTTGCTGAAGCTGGTGAGTGTGCAAAGGATTTTTTGTTCATAGACATCAAATGAAACTGAAAATAACAAACTCTAATGAAGGAAATTTAACCTTGACGTAAATGTGATACTGCCTTTCCTATAATTTTCATAATTGTATTGCATATTAACCCTTTAAGGATAAATATATCAATATCATGCAAAAATTCTAAAGATTTTTTTAAAGCTGGGAAATTATCTTGTTATTTTTCTTGATTTTTTTTTTCAAAATTGTAGTGAGAGATTTATAAGGAATGGACTTTATTTTTTCATTGCTGTCTTCTATAAGATCTACAACAGCTAGCACCTACTAGAAACAAGAGAAGGTTTAAGGGGGTGCCATGGTTCTGTTTGATTTAACCTTTGATTTTAAGTTAATTGATTTACATTCATTTGGAATTCCCTTTCAGATGGATATTTCAGTAGTCAGAATTCATAATGGCAATATATGTTCTCTTTCTAAGTCTGGTAACCCCTAAGATTACACGAGAGCCCTTCTTAAGGCTAAAAGAACTTTAGGCCTGCAATAAACCACTTGAATGTTTTGAAGTAGAAACTTTTATCATCGGACATGACAACATTGAGTGCATCTTTTTCATTAAAGATTTGTCACCAGACTTGAGTTTTCTCTTGTAGATTGTAGTGTTGACTATGGTTAGTAGTAGCCCACTTGATTCCTATCAAAAATGAATGGAATTTGTCTCAGAGGCTTTGTTTTATTTTGTTTTGGTTTTGTGGGGTGTTTTTTTGTTTATTTTTCGGTCTGCAGCTGTTGTGGCCCAGTCCACTTGATGAGTTGAGGGGAAGGTTGCTTGACTTACTCTGAGCGGTGCACAGGAAAAACAAAAAAATTCTCGTGAAGTTCAGTATCAACCTTTTACTTGCAAATTTTAGAACATTTAAGGTAAAATCAGGTACTTGGCAAATTTTAAAAATGTTGCTATTTTGGTTAGAAAAGCAACAATAAAAAGGTAAAACTAGCTTGAGAAAATGTATAAGAGAAAAAGAAAAAAGTGAAAGAAAGTGTAAGAACAGAAAGGTATAAAATCACCACCTGTGGATCTGGAAATGAGGCCTGATTGTTGAAGTTTTGAGGTCTCTTTGTCAAAGTGATGTTGCAATCTTGATCCACCAGGGGTGGGGGAAGCCTTCAGTTTGGAGTGAGAAAAGTAGTTTCATTATTTAATACCTAATGATATTCCTGAATGGAAAAAAATTACAATTTAAAAAATAAAATGCATGAACAGTAGTTGTGGTTATAACATCTAACTCTTATCTAGCAACTTACATTCAGAGATGTTATATTTTGCTAAGGATGTGTAATTTAATTTATATTTTTAAGGATACTAGGATTTTGTATAGATGTGGGTGTATTTATTTATGCATTTATTGGGGAATAAAACTGATTTTTTTAGGTTAGGACTTTTGGGCACAAGATAGTGAAGCGTCTTGTCAGGTATAAGCAAAGATAAAAAGAACAATACCATTTGAATAAAGGAATGTGAAAAAGACCAATTTACAACAGCAAATGACCATGGGAACTCACAGGAGCCACCTATTCTACCGAAGCATTCTGTATGAACTGAGAGTCCATGGGAAAAAAGACCGTGCCTTTTTTTTCATTTTTCTTTCAGCAAGAAAGGGAATAGGCTACTCGGTGTTTGTTGAAGGGGAAGAATGCACACAATCTGACAATATTTGCATTCTGTCTTACTCTACTGTAATTTTCTTGTCCACTCTGGAGGTTTGGATTAAATTCATTTTCTCTTGATAAAGCCGTGTAAACTCAAGAAAAGTAGTTTTCTCTGTCTCCTCTTCTCTTGCATATGTATTTATAAAGAGAAATATCTTTTTGTTTGTTTATTTATTTTTACTTCTAACTCGACACAGCTGTGTCAAAAATAGTGTAGTTTGAGTGCTTATACTTTTCATCCCTGTAATTAATACACAGGAAAGAAAGCATTGAGATAAGTGGAACAATATAATAAAATGTTGGTTTGAATTGGATACTTCTAGAAAAATAAATATTTTTCAGGAATGAAAGCTTTTCCATCTAAATTATACCATGTAATCTAAACTGGTTTTAAGCTTAAAAAGCATGCAAATCACAGAAAAACTGTAAGAAGGGCTTGGCTGGACACAAGAAAAATCCTGCCATGTGCAGGAGGAGCTTTTAGAAGAGCAGTCTCAGGTGAGAATTCTCCAGCTGGACTAGGATGCAGTAGAAAAACTGATAAAATACTATAGTACTCAGGTAATAGCCTTGGTACAGTGCATGAAATTGAAGCTTAATATTTGAAGTAATGTAAATGAATGTTCCTAGGGTTTTTTTCCACTAGAAAAGGAAATATTATTTAAATAACATTACCTATAAAATTCACTTTCAACACATGAGAGTTATTACTGAATATATTTGGTCAATATTACTTCTGTTTAAACTCTTGTGGGTGGGATTCATCTTGTCTAACTTTAGGTATCTACAGCCTAGGTGGAAATACAGGAGGGAGGTCCCTAAGTTCCCCTTATGGTCACTGGAGACTTAATCAATTCAGAGAGTGGGATCTAGAGCTGAACAAACACCGTGTCAATCAAGTATTAAAGTGTGTTTTCTGATCAGTCTAAAAAAGTCTCCAGATAAACATTCAACCAGGCCTCCACTCAATGCAATAGAAGAATATGTATGCAGTCACACACCATCAACTAAATGCAGATGTACGAATTGCCGATCTGGTGAGTTACCTTTTCCCAATAATTCATTAAATGCTAGAAATTATTTTATTTATTTATTTATTTGTTTGTTTGCTATTGCAAAATGTTTCTCAGGCCTTAATGCAGGTCATTGCTCTGAAAAATAATATATAAATTCAAGGATTTAAAAGGGAATGATTTATGACATAGAGAAAAAAAAGTTAAAATAATAGATGATCTTTCCTCTGCTATGTCTTTTATTGTCTATATTTAGGATCATTTTTGCTCTTGGATTTGGCTTTGGTTGGTTGGTTGTTGGTGGTGGTTTTTGTTTTGTTTTGTTTTTTTTTTTTAATAGAGAAAAAAGGATGAGAGAATGTGGGAGATGAGAAAGTGGGCAAATAGAAAAAAATAGTAGAATACTAATAGTCTTTTCCACCCTACTGTTATCATACCATACCAATGGAGATTGATTATTTGCTGTATTATTTCACTAAAGAAGTGTATTAATTCTGGAGCTTGACTGAACCTTGAACAGAAATAATATAATACTATTTATTTAACTGAAATTTGTTGCCACCTGTGAACCAGATGATTGCAAAATGTTTCCATTGAAAATATTTAAACATTCAGAGGTAACAAAAAAATATAGAAGTTGAATAAAAGAAATATATTTTTGTTTTTGAAGGTTCCACTACATGCAATTTCAGTGGAAATAGTAGTTGAAGAATTACTACACAAAATTTGGATTAAATTTTTCACTTATTTTTGTGATGTTTTGAATTTCTAGGGTTTCTGACATATAACCCATCAGGCTACTAAAAAAAAAAAAAAATACAGTAAATTTGTAGTTTTTACTTGAGTAAGTATTTTATAATAAGGAGATTTGAGAGTAAAGAAAGATTTAATGTAGAGGTAAATATGCAATGAAAATCAAATCAAGCAAGTGAAATAGTTAATCATGCTAACACTTGGATTACCAATGTATCATCACACTAATTTTTTTGTGCATGTTGATTCTTGCCCAAGAGAGGCAAATTGCCACGGGGGGAGCAACTGGTGCCATTAAGCTTCCAAATTAGTCAGTTCTCCAGCTAAGTAGTTTGGGAAGGTGCACTGAAGGTTTCATCTTTCTAAAGACTCTATTTATTATCTTTACTTAGATAAAGTGTTCATTAGAAAGAATTTTACGTTGAAATATGGTAACTTTTTAGCCTCCTTTAATGTAGTCACACATCTTTAACTACCAGACATAAAACTGCTTAATTCTGTGGATATTAATGGAGTCATATGTCATAAAGCCAGAAGAAACAGTGTAATCGAGTCTTATATGTGACACAACACAGGCCATAGGACTTCAGTGAATTAAGTGGTACGTCCTGTCTAAGTAAATGTGACTGAAATGGAGCATATTAAAATACAGCATACATTTTTTTAACACATTTTTGACTTAAAAAAGCCACTGTAACAGAATTCGTGACAATCCTTCATAGGTTCTCTCAATAAATTTAGTTTTTGAAAACATGCAATACGTTGATTCTGTATCATTTTAGCCTCTTACTCAAAACGTCATATGAAACTTAATATAGAACTAAAGTATATTATCTTTCCATCTTAATCAACAGTACCTGATTATAATCAGGTACACAGCATATAATAGAACAAGTTGTGTTTACAGTACAGTCACAGTAATTTGTAGTATTTATATTAATCTAATTATATTAACCTACATGTGTTCTTTATATCTACAGTCAATGCAAATTAGTATGGATTTATGATATCAGTCCTTCAATAGTTTGAGTGGAATAGATTAGTAAATGCCAGAGAAGAATTATTTGAATCTCACAGTTAGACCCAAAAAAGTATTAACAGAGAATTAGTAGAGCATTAGAGTATTAGTTTCTACTTCTTAAAAAACCTTTCACAGTTTCTAAGCCCATGCAACCTAAAAACGGTGTAGAATTTTTTTCTAATAGCTCTTCAAAAATTCTTAGGAATTCCACATAGGAAAGTAAAAATCTATATGTACTTCTGTGACTGCAGTAGTTTTTATCCTAAGCCAAGTACTTTGAATTCCATTGTTTCTTTTGATTTCTTAAATGTCTTCTTTTCTGAGGGGGGAGAGATGCAGATCTATATAATGCCATTGAACAAATTACAGAAAGGATCTTATTTTCATATCCAAATTCCTTTGATTAATTACATCCCACTCATTAATTTGGGTTTTTTTTTCTCTTAAGATACTGTTTGTTCTTGCATGCACAGTGAAATATGAGTGCGTACATGCAAACAAATGTCCATGCAAGTTGTCACACAAAATTAATAACAACTTTAGGACATGTTTGCACCACAAAATATGACTTTTTCAAGATTACTTTTGCCAGAAGAATTACTGACTTCTAGTTTTGTAATTAATTCCTACTCATGTGTTTTAAATTGATAGAATAAATCAAAATAGAAACAATCATAATTTTATAAATTAATTTTATAATTGGTATAGTTTATCTATGAGGTGAGTTTTTTAACATGTTTCAAGGTAAGGAATACTTTGGTAAGCATAGTTTAGCATCTCCAATACACCAATTTTCTCTGAAGTTTCTGAGGAAAGCTCAGATCTTCTCCTCCAAGTCTAGTTCTAAACCCCATGTTTTCAAATTCTTCACAAAGTAAATGTTAAATGTTTGGAAGTCTGGTAACTTAAAATAGCTTAACTTACCTTGGACCAGATTTTGCTTAACTTTTTGAGAATGTTGTTCCAGTATAGATTTCTAAGTCAGTAGCATTAAGATATCAAATGTTTCTAAGCAGATCAAATTACACAAATGGCTCATTTGTTTATTTGCTTGTTTGTTCCTGGCAACAGTGATTAACTGGTACAGTGATTATGAGGACAGCATTTCACAGTGTTAGTATTCCATTTGAACTTACAAGTAATTTTCTATCAACATTTTTATCAGTAAACTTCTATATATATGTTACTCAAAGAAATCCTCTAAGTAACTAAAGATTTTAAACTGTGGATTAGATCTATCTAAAATAGGCAATATGTATCAAATTATTCTTTTGATTTTGTTTCCCTTGAACAAAAAGCTGCTGTCAAAGGTGGAAAGATCTTTATTTTTCTAGTGGAATTCCTTTGCATTTCTCTCATTGTTCTGGATTCATAAGTAAGCAATTTTACATTTTATTACAAAATAAGTAGAGGCAGGTGTCTAGAAGATGGGGAGAATGGCCTACTCAATTTCCTTGTGGCATATATTAAAGTTTTAGGAACATATTTGCCTGGCCTTCTGCTGGATTTAGTCAAACTTTGGCTGACGGGTAAGTAAGCATTGTATAAACATTTTCTTTGTTTTACCAAAGTTTAATCTCTCTTCATTCAGACATCATGATTTCTTCATTTTTGCATGTAGTAAAGTGTTGTTAGCAACCAACATAGGAAAAATGAAACTGTAAATGAGAAAAGGCAAATAAAATGTTGAGTTACATATTGTTTTAATACAGGAGAAGCAATATCTAATAAAAATTTCATTGGCTTCCTTGTTGGTATTTGGTGTTACTGCTACTCTAACAATAGCTATTAGATTGTAATCTTCTTGTTGCTGTAAGACCATAAGTTTTAAATGTCTTCTAACTACTCTATTTCTTTGAACTATGGCTTTAGCTTTTGAAAGGATAACATACCTTAGTTACGCCAGTAAGCTGGCTGTAGGCTAAAATGAATCCTAGTCGAGGTGATATCACTACCTGTACAAAGTGGAATTAGGGTATATGATCCACTTTTGCTCCATTGCATCCTTGCTATTGTTGGACAATTTAGGTCTATAAAGACAATTCTGAGTGAGGACTAAAAAAAGAGAAAAATATAGGGGTTAAAAAATGAGTCCGAAGAGTCTGAGAGTCATGTCTGTGAAGGCTCTTCCTTTCATTTCTCCTTATTATTCTTTAATCAGAACTATCGCTTGTAAGTCATGTGAGACCAATCTCCAAAATGCATGCCAATGAATAATTTACTCCTGATTTGGTAAAATCTCAGGAGTCATTCAGGGAGCCCACAATATGTATACGGCTTAGTAGCCACCTGAATGAGGGGTTTGAGTACATACGGGTTCATGCTGCTGCTCTACCATTTCTGCTTACATAAATTTTAACTTCTATCTCTAAAATAGTTTAGAAATTATGTTTTCATTTAATTTATTTCTCTCTTCTTTCCTCAATAATTGTTCTCTTTTCCAGGTTAATTTTAGGAAATTTGTAGACAGGTACATGCAAATGCCTTGCTTCAAAATTGAAATTTCTGGAATTATAGCCATTATGTACTTACAGGCATCTGACATTCTATGTACTGTATCTACTCTACAACAATTTATGCTTATGTAAATTGGGATGTAGAATAGTTGATGTCTTTTATGTTATATCACTTCATGACTTTTGTCTTCTAGGTCAAATAAAATTGAAAAAATATCTCAGGCTTGCTAAGTTGACTTTACAACACAAAAGGTAACTACACAATGAAGAAATGTTAATTTAAAGAAAATATTATTATATGAGAGGAATTCTAGCCTGTTCATATCTGAGAAGTTACATTAGTGCTAGAGAAACTACTTTGAAATTAGCAACACCCTACATCTTAGAACTTGAGAGGGAAACCATGTAGGCTGGTACCTCTTACCTCTTTCTATGCTGTCAGGGTGTGCACATAATTTCTGTTACATGTATATATTTAGAAAAGATCACACTCCAGTAAGGTTACAGCTGCTGGAACAGTTCCATAACCATTGTGAAAATTAAAGAATTAAAGTATACAATCTCTATTTCATCTTTCATCTTCTATATGAAATATACTTATAGACGGCAGCCTGATAATATTTTATAGAAGGGAAAAAAGCCCTAAATTTTTGAATATATTATCCATATGTCTGATTTTTAATTTCCTTTCTTTGAATGTATTTGCCAATAAAATATCCAGTGAATTTTATGAAGTCTTTATATTTTTGGGGAATATTAGGTCATGATTGCAGATGGGGAAGAGCAGAGGATGAGAAAACGTTCTACATTGAGAAAACATTATGATTTCATGCTATGTGTGTTGACGCAGAAAAAAATCCAAACTTGTCTAGTTCCACGCATTTAGCTAGATTTAGGAAAAGATCTTTAAAAAGAGAAAACAAAGTAATCATGCATATGTATACATATAATGTTTATGTACCTTTCCTGCAGAAGAAAAGAAAAAGTGCATTAGTATTCACATTTGACATCCAAGGTGTGTTGAAATTACTAAAACATTCAATTAGCAGGAGAGAAGTAAATGTCATATAGTGATATTCAAGCACCTCTAGATATCCATAAGAAACTGTAAAATTATGATATTTTACAGGAGGTCAGAAATTACTTATGTCTATTTTAGTGTGAAGAATCTGTTTACTCATCAAATAATGAGGAAATAGACCTCCTGCAAAAAAAGATCAGTTAAGATCCACTGATATTTGCTGCATGCAATGTTTCACTCTTTTCTTCAAAGGAACCTTGCTTAAGGACTGATTTTTATAATTATTATTAAAAAGGTTGCAAGGGGCCATTTTGTATGTATGTGTGTGTACATATATAGATATAAAATATAGCATGAAGAATCTTGAATTCCTTTAGAAAAGAATATTCAGGATTTAAAAGGCCATAAGTTTTTGGGAAAGTAACCATATGTTCACAGAGTCATAGAATCACAGGATGGTTTGGGTTAAAAGGCACCTTAAAGATCACTTCCAACTGCCTGCCATGGACAGGGACACCTTCCACTAGACAGGTTGCTCCAAGCCCCATCCAACCTGGCCTTGAACCCTTTCAGGGATGGGGCATCCACAAGTTCTCTGCACAACCTGTGCCAGTGCTTCACCACCCATACAGAAAGGAATTTTCCCCTAATGAATAATCTAAACCTATTCTATTTCAGTTTGAAGCCTTTGCCCCATATCCTGTCACTACATGCCCTTGTAAAATTTCCTTCTCCATTTTTTTTTAGGCCCCCATTAGGTACTGGAAGGCCACGATTAAGTCCCCCTGAAGCCTTTTTTTTCCAGGCTGAACAAATCGAAGACTCTCAGGCCTTCCTTATAGGAGAGGTACTTCCGTTCCTCTAATCATCCTGGCGGCCCTCCTCTGGACTCACTCCAACAGGTCAATGTTCTTCCTGTGCTATATGTGCTATATGTTGACAAGATAATGCTTTTTTTCATCCTACAGCACTGTGTAATCATTTAATACAAAGTGTTGTACGCAGTTACAAATAAAAATATTTTCAATATCACTGCTGACTCTGTATTTAATATAAATTGCAATTAGGAAAAAGCAGGGAAACATATAAAGTGTCACTGCTATTGACCCTTTATATATATATATATGGGGGAGTAGAAGATGATTACCTGTTTAGTAAAATAAAAGGTTCAAATTTATTTGATAAAAAATCCATTCTCATTGAATTCCCAGAAATTCTACAGTCTTTTTCTCACAATAATTTCTATACTTTCTTCTCTGTTATCCATGGTCCTTTCTAATTTTTCTCTTTTAAAGCAACTTGTGAGGTTTTCTATTATTTGATTATTTAGTTTCAGTTTTCCGGTGTTTCCAACTTTCCCAATTACAACTGCCTCAGATCTTTCTGGCTAGAGTGTCAGGGTGAAAATTCTCTAAGGGATGTGTGTTACAAGGGTAGAGTATCATGGAGTGGTGCTAAGAGGTTTGGACTATTGTCTCCATTCTGGATATGCTATGTATGTCTTAACTGTCCTTGTAGTCATCCACATTAAATGACAGTATGAAAGCAAGGATAAAAACAGAGCTTTTTTTTTTTTTAATGAGCCATTCACAATTTTGCCTACCAAATTTAGCAGGTACAAATCGTGTTTTGAAATAAATTCAAAATTTTTTAGTAGGTCTGAAGGTCACAAGATATCTTCCCTTACTCAAATTGTTGTTTTCTGGAACAATTATTTGTCAATTGAATCAGTAGGGACAAAAGCCATTACATGTTTCTTAAGAGGTTCATAAAGATAACTGTACTATAAGATCATGTTCTACACTATACTATTACTTTAGCAACAGATTTGCAGCAAACATTTGTCCTTTCTTCAACACTTTTAATCAATTTCATTTCTCAGTTTTGTTTTCTGTGTTGCACTTCCCTTCATGTAGTCTTTCTCTCCAAACCTTTCATTAGATTTTTCCTAGTCTACCGTGGATTTGCACTGCACGGTGTATTTAATAACTTATTTGAAGATATGGCAGTGTAACAGTGTAGTACAGAAAGACTTGAGCTACATTTTTAGTGAATTAATTGCTCCATTTCTAACTGCGGCCTATACAGAATATTTCAGTTCAGTGGTAACTGTAAATCATAACCATTCCCTCTGAAAAAGAAAAAAAAAATGTGTGGGGAAAGTTCTTGAATTTTATTTTGTATTTCAACAGCTATCCTGTGACTGGAACCAAAACAATTGGATTTAAAGCTTAGCAAAGTATCCCCCTGTGCTACATTAGAGACATTCTTTCATCTGTAATGTTGATGAACCTAGAAATTAATGTTATGAATTCTCTGGTTCTGCTTCAAGAAGTTTGGTTGTCAGGCTGATGTCTCACATCTGTGCAAAGAAAATAGTTTCACCACCTGCAACATCTCTGTAAGTGAAGGAAGAGATCTCTTGTTGTCTGTTGTAACCAAAGATGCCAGAATTTCTGCACGTTAACATATCCTTTGTTCTTTTCTTCTCAAGCTCTGCTTCTTGCTGAGCACATATAAATTTTATCTCCTCTTCTTAGCACTAGAAGGCTCAGACACTGAATTCTGAGTGAAAATGAATCAACTGACTGTATACTCCATTCCCATGACAGAAATAAGGGCACTGGGGACTGTAGGAAAAAAAAAAAAAAAAAATTCCAGAGGCTTTCCAAGTCTCACTATAGCTAAGTTTCTATGTAGCTTATGGACACTGTATTTAAAGGGAGTGAAAAAAAGTTTGCTACTGATGTTGACTTTTCCATATTAGAAGAAAGTACTATGTATGTTTGACATAATTCTAATAATAGAAAAACTTATTTCTTCTTTCTGTTATTGGAAATTGTGTTTCCATTCTTTCATTTGTGTGACAGCTGTGGAGCCTATTTTATTTTATCTTTAATTACTTTCAAGGGAAAGAGGTGAGCTATTTGCTCTGTTTCAGGTTTTGATATTTGAATGTTAGAGGAAACGGAGAACCACGAGTAGAATAATTTACTTTATTCCTATTTACAAAATCCTATCTTCTTTTTTCAAAATTTATTACTTTTTTCTGTGATTAAGTGTTCATTATTAAAGAAAATATGTTTTAAATTGCTAAACCTAATTACAGAAACATTCTGCAAACATGATTTAAGTGTCAAATAACATTCCAATGACATTCTGATATTCCTATATGGGTTATTCTTTTGCTTTTGAAGGGTTTGTGTTCAGTCTGGATGCTTTATTTATTGTCTTGAAATATATTTATTATTACAAATAATCTAAACTGAGATAAAGTCCCCTTGATTTCGCTATTGAATAATATCTGGTTTTTAAAAAAAATACTTCCTGACTGGCTTGCCTCACTTATTATTTCTTCCCTTAAAATAGCCATAGAAACTCAGCTGGACTGTAGCTGGGATTTGGGAGAGATTCCATTTTGCCAGAGAGGAACATGGGTATAAACCCATGTTGTAATGTAGTCTTAATGAAGACTCTTTTAATCATTTCTCTGTACTGCTCAAAGTTCTTTTGATGCTGTTGTTGTTTTGTTGTTGATATTAAGGTACTAGCTCTCCACTAAGCTGTGGGGCTTGGCAATAAGGGACAGAATTGCCATCCCTTTCTTGTACAGTAGAAGGATGTACTTGATAGGATATAAGGATTTGTTTGGAAGGTTTAGTTCTTGTCCTGTTTTACCTGCTTTGTCATTAAAGCATGCAAGACTATCTATTCTGCAAGTCCGAGATTTTGCAGGTGTAAATCCGTCTGATTCTAGAAGTGGTTTTAAAGTTTTATGCTCTACTACATAGTGATAATTCTTAGGTAGTTGTCACAATGTCAATTGCTCCAGCTGTTCTGAAGTCTTTCCAGAGTCACAGACAAGTACATTAAATTTAAGTGATATGGAAACATTTTTCACCAACTACATAACTCACTATTTCAGATAGCGTAAAACAAAAAAAGCCCCAAAATTCATAATGAAGCTTTACTGAAAACTCATCCGTGCATCCATTTATGTGAATGTACAATGTCCACCTGTTTTTGAACATGCCCATCAAGACCACGGTATTTTTAAAAACTGATGTGTTCTCCATATCTAAACCATTTATATTAATAGTAGAAATTTAATATAATACTTAGAAGTTGTATATATGTGTATGTATATAGTTGTCCCACCGCCCTGACCAAATATAATCGTATGCTTTCCTCCTTCTGTGGTCTCTGGTTCTTTTCTGGTTTCTATAACCTGTTTACTTAAAAAAAAACTGAGCAGAGCTGTCAATTTTTTCTTGGTGTAGTGTTATCTTTAGGTTCACTCGATGTAGTCTCATAATTTTCTCTTTGTGCAACATGGTAAAAATTAAAAAGATGGAGGCAGCATAAAATTTACCTCTTTCCACACATCTGCAAATACGAAATGAGATTTTGAACTGAGTCTGGGTGGAATGAAGTTAACTTTCTTCATAGCAACCCATAAGATGCTGTGATTTGCATTAGTAGCTAAAAGAGTGTTGATAGCACAGCAATCGTTTATCTGTTGCTCAGCAATGCACAGCACCAAGGCTTTCTTTCTCCACCTCATGTTGTATAGTCTGAAACAAATCACATAATAAATTAATGTGCATAGAAATGAGAACAAATTTTTTCCATCTGGAAAAAAAAAACCATTAAAAATATTTATAGATCTTCTTCTCTGCATAAAAAATCTGTGACCTGAAAAGGGCGCTTGTTCATGCTGTTGTTATGAGGCTTAGATCAACATCTTTTAAGTAGCTAGACAATATCTCACCTCTTTTGGAAATAGAAATCCAGTGGAAGTTTCCTGTGGGGTTCAGCTTAAAAACAGAGGTGGGAGATTAACAAAGCAAACAAATCAGAAAAATACTCAAAAGGTCAGACCACATACTCCTTAACCATCAGAGCACATATATATCTTAAAATATGTTTGCACATATATGAGCACTTACTATACTACCAAAAATGCTATTCTTCCACTTGTTCTTTTGTGTTAATAGAATGGAAATTTGGAGGAGAGGTGAAACCTGTATGACATATCTGTCAAAATATTCATTACAAACAAAACTCTTCACATTTTTTAACAGTACATGTTATTTTATGCACATGTTTTGATGTCAGCATGATTATCTCTTTGTCATTCCTAGTTTGTAAGTACTCTTTTTGCTTAATTTGACAGCATTCATTCTTCTTCTCTAACTTTTTTAATGTCTATTTCTTCAGAAAAGCTTGCATTCTGTTGTCAAGTAGATTTTTACCATAGTAGGTAAATCATCACTGACCTTTTCTAGATTCTCTGCAATGTCCCTTATTTGACATGATTAACACTATGCAATTTATTGGTCATATTTTATTTCATTGTAGCTTTTAAATAATGCATAATAGTTAAAGTGAAGCTTACGTTGTAAATATAATTTTTCTCACACAAGTTTATTCCTGTTGTATACTTTTTTCTCTTTTTTCCCCTTCAACCTAATTTCTTCATTATTGTTTGGAATTAAGAAGTCATTAAAGAAGACAGCAAGAGAAATAAATATGAAAATAATAGAATCATAGAATAGCTTGAGTTTGAAGAGATCTTTACATGTCTTCTAGTTCAAACTCCCATTTCAATGACCAGGGACGTCTTAAACTACAACAGGTTGCTAAGACTCCTGTCCAATCTGACCAGGAATGTTTCCAGGGATGGGGTATACATCACCTCTCTGGGCAACCTGCTCCAGGGTCACACCACCCTCACTGTAAAATACTTCTTCCTTATATCAAATCTAAGTTGACCTCCCATGAGTTTAAAACCATTACCTCTTGTCCTATCACAATAGACCTTGAGAAAATGTTTGTCCACATCTGCCTCACAAGGTCATTTTAAGTACTCAAAGGCTACAATGAGGTTTCCCCACAGTCTTCTCTTCTGCAGGCTGAACAACACCAACTCTCTCAGACTTTCCTAATATAAAAGATATTTCATTCCTCCAATCATCTTCACGGCTCTCCTCCAGATTCACTCCGGCAGGTACACGCCATTCCTGTACTGAGGACATCAGAGTTGGATGTAGAATATTCCAGGTGGGGTCTCACAAGAATGGAGGGGAAGAATCACCTCCATCGACTTGCTGACCACTGCTTCTCCTGATGCAGCCCAGGATGTGGTTGACTTTCTGGACTGCAAATGCACATTGCTGGCTCAGGTCCACCCTTTCGTGCACCAGGACCCACAAGTCCTTCTTGGCAGCACTGTTCTCAATTCTCCAGCCTGTAAAATTATTAAACTTGATCTGCAGATGATGCATTAGATGTCCTCTGTGTATGAGTTGCCTAACTGAAAAGCTAGCATAAAAAATTGTTATGATACTTTCTCAGTGTTTTATTTTGGGACATTATACCTTAAAGTTGTACCATGCTGAAAAGCAAAAATTGAATCAGGGTAAAAAACGGGAAATGGACACATGCAATATTGTGTATTAAAAAAGAAAATGCAGGGAAACATTTTTTTAGCTCAGGTAAATACATTTTTGAGCTTTATTTGACAAAATGGCTCAGCATACCTTAAAACAGTATGAGAGGATTTCTGAAATGGCACCTGTCTGCTTATCCATTTGTAATATTGACAGAACATAGATTTGTAGTATGCAGAGTTGACAATTTCCAACCGGATGTTGAAGCACTGATCTACATGACAGGAATTGTGATCATTAGTTGCCATGCTTGAAAAGGATGTGGACAGATTCAATGTGGTTAGGTGCAATCAGTCCTGAAATTAATGCATAAATGGAAGAGACACTTTTTCATTATTGCCTACTTTGGGGGAAACAGTGGGTGCACTACTGTCAGAGTTCAGACTGATAGATATTGATACAAATCATTTTTATATGATCTGCCTATTTATTAGAATTGCTTTTCTGCTCTCTATATGGAACTCCATGATGCATTACGTTCTGAACTTCCTAATGTTCAGATTGCTGTTCTCATTGCAAGAAATAATGAAATGGATTCATTACTTTATTCTTAAAATATTCTGATTTATTTTAGAATATAACTTCTTCAGGGATTTCATATACCCTTTTGTTGTCTAGTTCATTTATTTTACTGTAGAAGGGAACATATTACACGTATTTTGAGGGTAAAAAAATTCAACAAATATTTTTAGATTACGCATGCATACAAACAGAAACAAGGACAAGAACCTGAGAAGATACAAAGTCCTTCTAATGTTTTCAGCAGTAGTAAAACTCAAGATTTTTAATGTAATGAAGAATAGAGAGGAATTAAGAACAGGAAGCTGCTTTTTTAGTTGCACCTATACAAAAGAAGCAAATTTTTTTGGTATAGTTTTAAGTTTTCTTTCAAAATTATGTTTTGCAAAACATGGTTCTCTCACTTTGAATTTAGAAATGCAAAGCTGAATTAAATAATTATCCATTAGTACCTCAAATTTTGCACATATGGGGATTCTCCTTTATGTTTTTGTTGTTTTGGTTTTTTTTTTTTTTTAATTCAGAAGATGAAACTGTGAAAGCTGAAAGAAACTACTGTGAGTTCTCAGGACACAAAGATATTAAAAGGAAATTAACACTACTACAGTGATACGAACTATCTGATTAAAAATGATTTATTAGTCTAAGCCTGCAGCACTACTCCTGGGCTTCAGGCCAGTTTCTCTCTAGAGAGTTATACTTGTGGAGGAAAAGAAGAAAATATATCCTTCACTGCTAGTTTTAAAAAGATATAAAACTATTTTGAAGGTGAATATATTATTAGAACACTAAAAGTAGGAGTAGGAGGGCAAAATGCTGGTAAGATATGCAAACACAAATGTATCAATAATACAAGCCTGAGAACATCTTACCTTTCTGGTATTTTCAAATGGGTTTGGGTGCTTGAACTTTGCCTTCATATCTACATTATTTTTAGAGAGAGAATTGCACATGCATTACTTCCAAGTTCTTCCTATGCCTTATTTCAAATATAGACTATTTGGGTTATTACCCTCTCCCTCTCTTGCTACTTTAATAGAGCTTTTTCTTTTTTATGTCATCTTAGATCTGTAGAGACTTCACTCTTTATCTTTTTTGTTTGCTTAGAGTCTGTTCTATGACAGGTAAGGTGTTTTTCTGTGTACAACTTCATGAAATAAATACCTGCCCAAAAATTCTTCCTGAAAATAATAATTGCAAATGAAGCCAAGAAGTGACCTTTGTCCTGGGCCCAACTGAAATGCCTCTAAGGAAATGCACATATGTGAGTAATAAACAAGAGAAGTTAAAAAAAACACACATGCAACTGCAGGGCTATGATCTTATTGCCATGGAGATGTGGTGGGATGGCTGCTGTGGAATGGAAGGATACAGGCTCCTTAGGAAGGACAGACAGGGGAGACAAAGAGGGGTTTTGACCTCTGTGTCAGTGACCAGCTAGAGTGCCTGGAGCTCCACCTAGGGATGGATGAGCAGCAGATGGAGAGCTTATGGGTCAGGATTAAAGGGAGGGCAGGGACAGGTGACATTGTGGTGGGGGTCTGGTGCAGGCCACCCAACAGAAGGCTGAGCTGGTGAGACCCTTTAAAAATAGGAGCAGCCTCATGTTCACAAGCCCCTATGGGGGGCTTCAACTGCCCCAATATCACCTCAATTTTTCTGTGTTGGAGGGACAACACAGAAAAGCACAGGCAAGTTCCTGGAATGTGTTGGTGGCAATGTCCCTCTCCAAGCGCCAGCAAAGAGGTGTTGCACTGAAGTTTTTTCTTACCAACAAGGAGGAGTTGTTGAGGTGGGGAATGTGAAGCTCAAGGGTATCCTTGTCTGCTGTGACCATGAAATGTTGGACTTTGAGATCCTAGGGAAGTGGAAAGAGCACACAGCAAGCTCACTAGCCTGGACTTCTGGAAAACAAACTTTGGCTTTTTCAGGGGTCTGCTTGGAGGAGTGCTGTGTGAGAAAGCCTTGGAGAGAAGAGGGGCTCAAGAAAGCTTCTTAATATTCAAGGATCACCTTAGGCAAAAATGCCAGGAGGCATGAGTGGATGAGCAAGGAATTCCTGAACAACCTCAAACACAAAAAAAAAAAGCTAGAGAGAGTGGAAACAGGGTCAAGTAGCCTGGGAGGAATAGAGAGATTATCTAAGCAGCCAGAGATCAGGTTAAGAAAGCTAAAACCTTGATAAAATTAAACCTGGCCAGGGACATTAATGGCAATAAGAAAAGCTTCTGCAGAGGCATCAGTGATAAAAGAAAGGCTAAAGAAAATGTGAACGTTCTCCAGAAGGAAACAGGAGACCTGGTTACCTAGGATATGGAGAAGGCTGAGGTACTTAATGACTTCCTTTTCTTGGTCTTCACCAGTAAGTGTTCCAGCAACACCAGCTCAGTCATAAAAGACAAAAGCAGGGACTGGGAGAATGAAAAACTGCCAGCAACAGGAGATCATGTTTGAGACCATTTAAGGAATTTGAATGTGCACAAGTCCATGAGACCTGGTGAGGCACATCTGCAGGTCCAGAGGAATGGTTAAGGTTTACTTTTTGCAGTATGCTTTGAACTAATTTTTTTATTTTATGATCTGTTGATTTCTTAGTGCGTGATGACTCTCAGGAATTCACGAGCTTTGTATTTTCAGTACAGCTCGAAGCAAGCAACCAGAACTCATACATTGATGTACTGTGGCAAAACAGTGAATAGCAATACCAGCTCAGATTCCCACAGCCAATACAGATCAGTTGATGCAGTGCCGTGCCTGGGCTAATGAGATTTGTTCCTCAGCCACTGCAGTTGGGAGAAGCATTGCACAAATATAGTTGCACTGCTTCTAAATCCAAGATTGATGCACTTGATATTTGTTTGATTATCTCTAATAATGTTTTACGTTGTTTATGGACTTTAAAGTTTATATTAAAGAGAACTTTATGGACAGCTAATGCTGGACTGTGTTGCACCAGCCAGCCTTTATGTTGTATGGGTAACAGTCATGGGACAAGTATTGTTCATTATCTACTTCACATCTGATAGGCTCCCATTTCATATACACATGGAAAAGCTCAACAGCTGCTGTTAATGTTGTGCTGTTGTTCTCTAAAATGCAATACACTGGTCAGCCTCAGAAGCAAAGAAAAAGAAATATAATGTCAGAAGGATGACTAGACTAAAAAATGCAGGACCTCTACTTCAGTCATGTATACTCACCCTCATATTACTGGACTGGGAATAAAAGTCCCTTAATTGGGTGACTGGGAACACTAGTCAGATTTGAAGAAATGATATATTACACTGACAAGGGCAATTTAAGAATATTTTCTTTCTACAGAATATTTATTTTACGATTTGTGCCAGGAAAGTTTCCGTTTGCTTGATACAGTCTTAGCATACAAAGGAAAACCAAACAGCTGTATTCTAGGCTAAGAATGAGTTAAACCAATATAAACAAAGTCAAAAAGAAAGAAAATGATGACACTGACACAGGGAATGTAAGATTTCTGATACTCCATTTGAAAGAAATATTGGTTCTGCCTTTGAACGTTTTCCAAAGCTGCAATAGCAAAAAAATCATAACATCAAGTTTCATAAAGAACAAGGCTAATGTTCCTTTTTAGCCTAAGTGACAATGAGATCTACTCCAAATGACATTATTTTTATAATCAAGATCAGGACTGAGCAACTTCCTGAAAATGTTTTTGGCATGGTTTAAAACAAACTGCTCATTTACAGCTTTCTTTAGAGGGACAGGATGGATAACGACATTGAACTTGTTTATAGTTTCCAATAGCACAGACATCCAGATTTCAAGGTCTTGTGGACCTGTTTAGGTGTATATTATTTCTCTCAGCTGAGGTCTTTCCCTCCATGTAAGGCTCATCCAGGTTTGAAGAAAAAAGCACTCATCTGAACAAGTGAAGCATAGAATTAAATAAAGAATTATGAATACATGTAGGAGGTTCCAAAAATCATGGGGCTGCATGGGGAAATTATGTCTGCAATCCATATTGCATGCAGAGAAGCTGTTTGCTAAGGTAACATGGAAAAAAGTATTTGATGACATGGCAATGGAAGCAGATTTATTGAAGAAAATAACTTTTAGTGTCTTTTTGTCTCCTCCACATCTCTCACAGCTTTATCTTTATATCTACTTCCTGTAGAAGCTGGAAAGAGACTTTTTACAAGGGCATGTACTGACAGGACAAGGGGTAATGGCTTTAAACTGAAAGAGGTTAGGCTTAGATTGGACATTAGGAAGAAATTTTTTTCTGTGAGGATGGGGAGATCCTGGAACAAGCTGCTCTGAGAAGTTTTGGATGCCCTATCCCAGGAAATGTTCAAGGTCGGGTTGGATTGAGCTCTGAGAAACCTGGTGTAGTGAAAGATGTCCCAGACCATGGCAGGGGGATTGGAACTAGATGGTCTTCAAGGTCTTTTCCAACCCAAACCTTCGCATGTTTCTGTGTGTTTCCTTTGCAAACTGCTCTCTCTGTCTGTAAAATTTTTATAGGACTTCTCTCATTGCCCTTCCATATACATGTGCACTTTGTTTTGTGTCCTTCAACAGATATTTATTCCAGGGCATTCCTTTCCGGAAAATGTCATAGAATCCTAAATCAACTTAGGTTTAATGAGACTTCTGGAAGTCATGTAGTCCAAGTTTCTGCTCAAAGAGTTTCAATGAGAGTAGATTGCTAAAGACTGTGTCCAGAAAAACTTTATTTAAAGGCCTCCAAGGGTATTTCCAAGGAATAGTGTCAATCTCTTCCTGTAACTGAACAAATTTAATGATAAAGACAAAAATTCCTTAAATGTATTCCCACCTTCCCATGATACAAATTCATATATCACTAGGCATCTCCATACTCTCCAACCAGGAAAGAAGTATACTGAAAAAGGTAAAAAAAAGACAATAGTATTGTTGTTGAGACAGCAGTCATTAACAGTTCAGGGATTAAATAAGACAAAAACTTGTGGGTCCCATCCAGCTCAGGATATTCTATGATTTTATGACTTATCAGAAAAAATATAAAGGATTAAAAAGCTCCTCAAAGAACATGATGATGATGATGAATGTCTTACTAGCAACAATGAAGGTTGACCTTTCTCCATCTGGCAGATGACTGCCTGGTCACAGAGATTTTTTGGTTGTCTTTTTGGGCTTTGTGAGCAATCAAATGCTTGGTCTAGAAGGTATTAGTTCCAGTCACTTGTTCTTTGAGCATTAGCCAATAAACTATTGCACTGTTCTTTAGGTTGTGTTTATCTTATTTTATCTCACTGTCTGATGAAGGATATCCAATGAAAAGAGACACAGAGAGAGACAACTACAGAATCAGCATTACAAGGAGATTGTTGCAGGCAGCATGAATGTTCAGCCTGAACACCCTGATGTGCTTTAACAAATATAGGAAATGAGAATATATGCCTCGTGACTGTCTGTTTCTACACTGAATTTACCTAAGCAAGCAGTTTTCATCTGCATCTCCGTCTGGTTTTCTTTTCAGTAGCAAGAGAGTACGAGATTTGGGAATACAAGGTGATGCCTTGTCTGCGGTGTGTCAAGGACAGGATGCAGCTCTCACCTTTGAGGCAAATGAGAAGAGAAAAGTTATCAGTACACCTCCTGCAGCTCTAAGTGTTTTCATTTTAACTGAACAAAAAAAAATGCAAACAAACAAACAATGGAAAAAGATGCCATTCACTGTCTTTGGTCTTCAACATTGATCCATTCTTAATTGCCCTTGGTTTTCTGTTGCAAAAAGGAGCAATTTTGTGATCTTCCTTATTCCTCTTCTCTGTGTACACAAGAGCAAGGAGACATTAGTCTTCTCATCTCTAACTAACTGTTTTCTTGGCAAGCTGAAAGATTACCTTAACTGTTCTCCTTCTGATCCACTTCCTTTTGCACTTAGCACTTGGAAGAACATAGAACTGATTTTAAGCACTGTAAGGATTTCATTAGCATGCTCAAAATATTTTTTTGAGCTACATTATTCATATAAATTACTGTACCTTTGATTTATGTAATTTGTGTGCCTGAAATGGATGATTTGTTTCATTGACATCACTATAAGAAAAAAAAAACTCAAACAATGTTAAAATTAAGCATTAATAATTCATACATTTTTTAGACATTTGTTTCAGTTAAATAAAATAGAAATGTAGCCGCATAAAAATCCATACAGTTTTAAGCTGATTAGATCAATAAAGTATGATCTCATGAAGGATTTCATTATTATACTTCCTTTCTATGGCAACTGACTTCTGAAAAGCAGTTTCTGTACCTATTTTTGTTTTGGGATACTGAAAAACTGTTAAGTGGATTTATTCAAGATCATTCAAAGCATTCCGTTACCTCAAAAGGACTGTTTTTTGGTAATGATTTAGATATTATTAAAAAAACAGATATTATTAAAAAAACCCCCAAAAAACGAACAAACCTAAACAATCTCTCCAGATGGTTTAACATGGATAAGATACCAGCATTAGCCTTCACAGTGGAATAAAATGTTTCAATTTCTTTTTCAAAATCTGATGATTTCATTGAAAATATTTCTAGAATTTACAGCTGCAGAGGTGAATCTGGAGAAATGCGCATCATAATATCCATCTCAGTCTATAAAGACCTTCAAAAAGTATTTGTGAGGAAACCAATACTTAAAGAAATTGTTTTATATCTGTTAATGTTTCATCATGGCATATATATTATGATGAAACAACTGCTTTTCATTGGTGGGCAGCAGAAAAACAAGAGGAAAGCAAGAAGTAAATCTGAAAACGCAAAAGAAAAAAATAGGGGACTTTAAAAAAACACATGTACTTGCAGTCTGAACACCGTTATCTTTTGCCAGTGGCATTACACTAAGAAGAATTTAATCTTCAAGAACAACTCTGAAAAACTTCAAAATAAAGCTAACAAGACACACCTACATATGTTATCTGAATGTAACTCTCATATCAGTGCCTCTAAATAACCTATATGCACCTAGAATGAAAGACTAAATTATTGGTTTTTGTTAAATTTAGCTTCATTATGAAGTTTGCAAAATCTGGAGGGAGACTCACTATAAAGAAGGAACCAGTGTTTAGTTAAATTCAACACATTCACCTTCTCTTCTGATTAAAGCAAAATAGAATCAGGCAATTTAAATAAGTAATAGCATATCACACACTCGTATAGATGTTTACAATTGAAAAATAGAAACTGTGTTTACCTTGCAACAATACTGTATGTATTCCTGTTCTGCTGCTGAAAAAACACCTGAAAATTCAATACAAGTAAGTCCCATATACTTCCAACTGTATCAATAGTGAGGAAAGGGAAGAATGAACTGGGAAAGCTACATCCTGGCTTAAAAAAAATGCCATCTGACTTTGAATTAAAACTGTTCTAGAATTGTAACCACTGCAGAATTGAAGTCGCACCCAATTTTCCCATAGTTAATAAAAGCTGCTCACAAATTGAAGTTGGGGATACAAACAGGAAAAAAAAAGTTTTGATGCAGCTTAAGTTGGAAGGCAGATTTATTTATTAACAGTGTCTCTTGTAGCTTCCCTCTCATGAGGTGTGGAGGGTGCAATTTCAGTGACTCTGCTGCAATTCTTCTGTAACTCTTCCACAGATGCTTTAATGTCAATCAATCCCCTCTCTCTGTACTAGCTGACTGTCTCCCTAGCACTGCAATTCTATTCATTCAATTCATATTGAATTCTATGGGTGTATTAAAGGGACAGTTGGCTAGCATGGGGAGGACAGGGTTGATTGACTAGGCTTCTGTGCAAGAATTACAGTAGAATTACAGCACAGATGCAGAAATTGCAGCCTGCTGCTCCATAGAGGAGTTTGAATGGAAATGGTGCTGGAAGGGAAGAATTGTACCTATCAGAGACATTGTTAATAGTAGGAAAGTCTCCCTAAAATTAATTTTCATTAAAAACAATTTGGGAAAAAAATAAGAAAGCTAAAATGCATTTTGAAATACAGTGGTTTTGAAAAAGAATACAAAATCATTGCAAGATACTGGGTTTTTCTAAACTACTGTTGGAAAAACTGATTTTCTACGGATTCTAGTAATGTTATACTGTTCTGACAGCAGTACTATTCTATAGCTTTGATCATCTAAATATCAGGGATATTTTAAAATCTAAATAGCAGGTTTTGTGCAGAGAAACAGTTAAAGTGTATTCATTAAAAAACACAGTTTGGCATTTCCTTCCTGATTCTTCATTCCAATGACAATTTAAAAACACACATACATAGTTTTCTTAAAATGGTATTTCTTATTTTAAGTACAGGATAAGTAGTTATTTTTGGGGGATTTCAGATATGTTATTAACATCCACAGACAAAAATCACATACTTTAAAACTAGGCAAATCTTAATTTTGGCTTTTGAAAGTTATTTAACAGAATTTTAATGCTTTTGAGTTAGTAAATATGTCCTAACTTAGTTATATTTTGTGATAGTAAGATCATTACTGCATCAGGGCACTGTACAATGATTCAAAAACCTCACCGACTGTCATTGCGCTTTAATTTGCTGTGTTATGAAATTCAAAAAGATATTGCCTATGCTATGAGAGACACATTTAGTAAAAGATTTATATTATCCATCTATATCAGTATCTTCAAAGTATTTTTGCAGTACACCATAGCTTTCAGCTGCTTCCTTTTCATTTTTGATACAGTAGTGATCTTATACAATATTATATAAAATATGTATTAAGTCAGGAGATTCTTCCATCCAGATCTTCATATCTAGAATACTTTTTTTCCCACAACTTGTAGGTTATTACCATCATTACTCTGTTTACCTCTTTGGACCCTATTCTATTTTTGCTGTAAGTATTTAATTTTTTCTCTCTTTGTCAGTTTCAACAGTTTTGGTTCCTGAAATAAATAAGATGTACTATACATTCAGATCAAGAGGAAATAAAATCTAGTGGGATTTTTTCTTATGCAAAATACCTGCCCCAGAACATACTATATAAACAGTTTTTACAGAAGGAGTATTATGGGCTTTGATTAACTCTTCTCCAAATAATTAACTGATACCAGTTCTCTAAGATACTAAGTTTTACTTTTTAGTATGGGTATGGATAGAGTTAATCAAACCAGCCTTTGGAAGATCTAGGTACCTTTGTTCTCTCTGATCACGATTACTGTAGGCACAGTTATGTGACTGCCGCGTAGTTGATGACTGGATGGAGTCATGTTCTGCTTCTGGTAGGGAACAAAAATCTCAAGATTCTGAAATGCAGGTTTTTGGCAGAAAAGCCGAGAGGATTCAGTGTTTTGTTTTGTTTTGTTTTGTTTTTTCCTCAGGTGCTTATTTGTTCTCATTGCTAAATTATTAACTCTTCCACTCCGGTGAGTCCACTGACATTACTCCATCCTACGTATATCACTCGTGATTGGTTGATTGAACAAGATAGTTCACCAGGTGATGGCTGCTATTCACACACTATTTGCCCAGTCTGCACTTACAATTATGCTTTTCTCTGACTTTACAGAAACAGTACCAATCCAAATGGTGAGCTGAATAATTTCCATGCTTAAATTTCAGTGACTGTTCAGGCACTCGAGGAAGCTCGAGTCAGCTCTTTTGCTGAGGTAGCTCTGCATCATGTGGCTGCAGTCTGGGAGAATCAGAAATGTGTTTTTCCATAAGATAGCATATTGGATTGTGTTTTCCCCTTGGTCTCTGCTCTTCCACTTGCTTATCCCCCAGACTTCAGCTTCGTGCTGCTTCACCAATACTTTTGTAGACCTGGTGTAGCTGTGGGCTTGAAATAGGATACTAAATCATCAGCTGAAAAGGCCCCACCATAGAAAAAAGGTAATGTTTTTTAACACAAAAACTTTTCCCATCACTTGCTTATGGAAGGACACAGACTGCAAAAGCACAGGAAGGGTAGTGCAGGGGCAGGATCAGCCAGGTAAAGGCAACTTCTTCTACAATTATTTTATTTTTATGGTATAAAGAATGTGCCTCTATCTTTTAGCATTTCCATCAGAAATACCTATTGGATATTCCTTCATGTCTGTTTACTAATACGCCTATACAACTAGTAAGATTTTATTCTTCGATAGGGTCTTTGGTTGTGGTTATTTTCTCCTGAAAGTTAGACCTTATTTTTCTTAGTCCTGGGACCCAAGATACTAGTGTGCTCTCTTCAGTTTCTTGTATCAATTCTGTGCTCTTAATTTCTTGGGTTAACTGCATGCTTAATACTTTCATATTTTATTTCTAATTTCTGCCTTCACTTTCATGCAAGTGAACTTTCATCAAATTTGTTCTCAGTCTTGAGAGAGGGTGTTCTTTTATCTGTGGGCCTTGCTTGAACTCAAGAGCAGTTCTTTTCTTTCAAAGATATAGTGAAGGTGTAAGAAATTCTTGTTATGTTAGAAGTTACGTTAGTTATTTTTCTGTTACTTGAACTCTTTGGCATACAAGGAAGGTCATTCATAAATATAATGAGAAAGCATATGATATTGTGCTTTCAGTATGCATCCTCATCTTCATTGGGAGGATTTATTCGTATACAAGTTCCACTGCCTTTGCCTGCTGAGCAAAGGTAAAACTCTGTAAGCTGGCTAGCGTGAATGCAAGTATACAATATGAAAATAACATATACTTGTACAGATTATGCTTTATGTGTTCAGAAAAGTTTTCACAGTGTAGTTTTCCTACATTTGGACAACATAGGTTCAGTTAAAAAAATAATCATCGATTTGCTTAGCTATAGGCTGAGTCGCATCTAAAGCTGTACGATATAATACTGCCCTTGGTCAGAATTAGATGAGAAAATATGTTATGATGTCAGGTTTATGCACTGAACTCTAATTTTTTTCAGTGCATGCCGCTGGATCTATATCAGGTTTTAGGATATATAGTCAAAAATTCAATGGAATTCTGAGACAGACTACCTAAGCAAACAATATATAATATATAAATAATGTCATATCATGACATTTGATTGTTTTGTTACTATCTGTGGGATAATACAAAAAAAAGAACACAGTTTAATGAGCATATTAATAGTGTGATGCTGTAATAATTTTGATAAAAGGACATGAATATGCTATACAAGCATTTGACAGAATTTGTATGACTGTTTTAGTAAGAAATGACTTTTACACGCCTCACTGATACCTGCACAAAACCTATCCGTGTATGAGACTAGTCTAGATGATGATACTAATAGCTTCAGCTAACATGAGGTACAGACTGGGATATAGACAGGAGCTGTCTGGTTTATGCTCATTCTAAAGAAAAGTAAAGAAAGCATAGCAGCTTGGAGGAACTAATTAAGGCTGAAAATAAAAGTGAAACCTCTGAGATTTATTAGATGTTCCTTACTTAGAATTACTGGCATAGTTTTGGAAATTTAATTGTTACTGGTTGAAAATTTAACAATGACCAGGAGTGCCTTCCATTTCCCGTACCTACTTAAAAAATTGCAACCTTTTCTGCCAGATGTGTATATTATAGCTATCCACACCTTTATCATGTCTTCATTGGGCTACTGAGAAGACTAGTATGACCAGCAGGGCTAGCTAGGGAAGCCATTGTCCTTCTCTACTCAGCACTGATGAGGCCACAACTTTAGAACTGTGTTCAGTTTTGGGCCCCTCATTTCAAAGAGGACATTGTGGGGCTGGTGTGCAGACAAGCGCAACAAAGCTGGGGAAGAATCTGGAGAACAACTCTTGTGAGGAGCAGCTGAGCGAGCTGGGCCTGTTTGCTCTGGAGAAAAGAAGGCTCAGAGGAGACCTCATTGCCCTCTACAACTACCTGAGAGGAGATTGTACTGCGATGGGGCTTCATCTCTTCTGCCATGTTTCAAGTGAAAGGATGAGAAGAAATGATCTTAATTTGTGCCAGGGGAAGTTCAGATTAAATACTGAAAAGGTTTTTTTCACCAAAATGGTTGTCAAAGCATTGGGATGGGTGCACAGCAAAGTTTTGGGGTCACCATCTCTGGAAGTGTTCAGGTGGTGTCTGGATGTGGCACTTGGGGATTTAGTTTAGAGGTTATTATGGTGATACTTGGTTGACAGCTAGACTGGGTGATCTTGAAGGTCTTTTCCAGTCTTGGTGATTCTATGATTCTGAATTACTCTCTGTAAAAATATTACTATTGAGATTATTCAGAGACTGAAGCTGGAGTTGGATGTGCTGCTGACATGACATTTGTGACAGGTTAAAATATTTTGTGCCTATCCCACTCATCTGTTGTTTCTTAATTTTTTTCCTTCCCTTTGGAAGATCAAGTTCTACCTAAAGGAGGAAAATGACATTATTATTAAATATGCAAGACTATTTTTATTGTCTAGACAGAATCCTTTTAGAGAGCTGTGATACATGCACATCTGCCAGCAAAGCAGAGGAGGTCAAATTAGGAAGTGGTGAGTCTCCATATGTGGCCCGGGGAAGATAACCTGTTTGCAGAACTCCTTTGCAGCCAGAGAAGTTTACCTGGCCAATCTGATGTGGTCTCTAGCTACCTTCAGTACTTTGGATACTTTGCAGAGCACTGACTATGTCTTCTTTTCCAGATGGTGTTTAAGTATGTGTATTTTGACTTTAATATACAAATTGAGCTACCTTTCCTTACCTGAAAGTTTTCCTCACTTTTTCACAAATGAAATGGGAATAAATTTATCTACCCTTTTTTTGTATTTTAAGAATCCAGACGCAAAAGTTCTCTACAACATTTTTATGATGCTTTATTTGTTAATATATCAACAGAAAACATTCTCTGATATGCAGCTTGAACTTTCTCATTCTTACTTTAATCCTATTACTGCTGTTTAAATCCCTGTTTATCATCCTGAGTGATTCTTCTCCTGCCTTGGATTTACACTCCCAAGATATTCAAGGACTGTTATCAAGTCCCCTAATTTCAGCAA
>VZTG01009883.1:559505-647005 GCA_013397845.1 Melanocharis versteri | reverse complement strand
TTTTTTTTTTTCTTTAAATTTAAGAATATTTTGGTTTACATTTCATCATTTTTCATGTTTTTGATCATCCTGCTAATCTTATTTAGTCTTTTTTTCTTAACTTGTAAAATGTGTACTTCAAAGACGACAAGAGCAAGGTTAATTCTACATAAGATATATACAATTGATCTTATCAATACTCATTTCTTCTTTTTTTTTTTTTAAATACCATTTTGAAATAAGTTCTAAAGTGGTATAAAACAGTGTAGGTCTGCAGAATTTATCTGAAATTTAGTAATTAACACCCATTGAAGAGCTGATCATTCATATGATGCTTTGAATGCAAGTTCCTGCTAAAAATAGATAAATTTATTCATTGTGCAGAATAAAATCAATTACTTTATTTGAAAGGTTATAATTTATTTAGAACTTCAGAATTAAAAACAAGTCAAAAACATTTGCCTACAATGACTTTTAGCAGCCCTTTTTTACCATTCCCTTCCCTAGATTTTTTGGGATCTTGCCAGATCTTGTCTCACACACCTGCATCATCTCACACACCCTTTTTTTCTATGTATTAATACATATATTAGATAACATTTCTGTTGTAAATTCTTGGACGTCCCACTAAATATTTCTTCCTTGTTGAAAGTTCAATATATTTTCCAGCTTTTATTTCCCAATTCTTGTATAGAATCAGATCTGTAAACCCATCTCCTCACATATAACTAGTTTTCTTGATAACTTTTGGTTGGGAGCTTATCAGAGCTATTTTGGAAGCTTGATTAACTCATGTCAAGTTTCTCTATTATTTAATATTTGGCTGGTTTTGACAAAGATTACTAATCAGTTGATTAAAAACTATTTTCTTTTGTGTTCTTAACACATCCCACTCAACTATGTGTTTCTAGCTCTAATTACTTTTTCAACTACTTTTAAAGTGGCTGTAAAGAATAAACGGCCAGCAATTCTCAGGATTATTCCTAAAATGTTTTTGAATCATTCCACTACTTTTAACAGATTAAGATGGTAACACCACTGATAAAGGAGAGGAAATCAAAAGTGTTAAATATTTCTTTGTGTAAGAACAAATATGATGGCTTATAACATATGAGGATAATTAATTGTTCTCTGCCCTATCAATAACATCTCTTAGAGATAATTAAAAAGCATGTTTTTAAGAAAAACATTTTTTAGGTCAAATAAACTAATTAGATTTTTGATTTGTAAGGAATATGTGAAGATTTAATATTTTGAATCCTTGACAAACATTTTACCTGACAACACTGTTGCACACTACCAACACAACAATGATAGTCTGACTAAAAGAAATGAGCATTAAGAACGTAAGTAAATGTGTATAAATGTTAGATCTGAAAGCATCTGATCTCTGATGAGATCATGAAATCCAGCTAGGATTTGTAAGGATTCAAATTTGGCCAGTTGCCCTATTCATGATTTCAAAGCAAATATAAAGTCACTGTAAATAAAATAAAGCTGTGCTGTAATAAGTGCTATCTGCTATATCTAAGAGCAGGGGACTGTGTCCCGAAAAGCAGTAATCTGGAGAATAATCTAGTGGTTATATGTGGGCAAGTAACCCAACGTCAATACCTAATGCAACATCATAGTGACAAAGTAAAGCAACAGATTACTGTTGGAGTACATCACATTTTGGACACATAAGAAGAGGACTTCTGGAAAAGGAGGCACTGATTTTGTTCTCATAAAAGATATTGGAAAGGTTGATGTTAAAACTGAAAACGGTTTGGGAATGAAGTGGAAAATAATTCAAAGACTGCAGAAAACATAGTGGTAGACAATTATAATTCAATCAGCTTTCTTTTTCAAAAAGTAGATAATGAGGTGACGTGCACAAATACACTCACTAGAAGGAAATACGTGCAAGAAAAAGTTTCTTTAACCTAATTGAAAAAGACACAAACCCCCTTGACTTTGAATATAATACATTTAAAAGGACAGAGGCACATTTTTAAGAAGTTAGCACAACTTCCTACAAAAGGCAAGTGGGACACTAATCACACTGTTTCTTTAGAGGAAGGAAGTATGAGCCTTACCTTTTCTTCCAAGATTTCTGACGCTTCTCCTCTTGCAAGAATTTGGTTTTTTCCATGTCTGTTGCCATTCTCCAGAACGGTCACACATTCATTTGCCATTTGCTACTATTTTTTTTTTTTTTAACTTTAAGTATGGGACATCAAGAGTCACTATGGCAAATTACTGAAAAAAAAAATGGATGTAGCAAGCATATTGTTGCCAGCAATGTCCATGAGTCAAGCACCTAATTAATTATGTGATATATGTGTTTTTAATAAATAACAGGTAGATGATCAGAAGTATACCATCAAGTAAATTATCAATTTTCCCACTCTTTTAAAACCGACACATTTATTGTTAATAATTCTATCTGTTCTCTGGTAGAATTTTTTGGTGTTCATTATAGACAACAAAGTAATTTACACAAAAGGGATAAAGGGTTGGCTGTGGTTAGAAGAACGATGACGAAAATTTAAGTTTGCACGTGAGTCAACTTCATTTGGATTATGTAGCATGACAGAAGTGGATGTGGGAAGCAGTAAGAGTCTCTTGCAAATAAGCAGGTGGAAATTGTGGCCTACTTAGAGAAACATGGATCTTGGCATCAGAAAAGGGGTAGAGATTATATAAAATTTGTTAAGGAAATTTTCAGTATTTCATTTTTAATAACTACACTAAGCCTAAAATGGAAGAATAATATAATAATTGATTCATCAATAAAAATTGAAAGTATTTTTTAAAGTAGTTTTACTTTAGTATGCTTGCAGCAGGTAAGTAATTTCATAGAATTCATAAAACTTTTAGGTATTTTTGCATCTCTGGCTGTCTGAAATCTGCACTTTTTTTGTCAACTTACTTGGTAGAGGATAGTTAGGGGTCAAAGAGAAGATACCAAGGAAGTGGTAAGGATGAAATGGGATGAGAAGGAGTTATTTGCAAATTTACAAACACAGGTGTATCAAATGTATTTTGTGATTATGGTACATGGCTGATACTGCCTGTCTGAGAAGATCATTAGAATACCCAGAGTTTTTCTCTCCATCTTGATTTCAGAGTTAGTAGCAAGATATAGGTTCTTTTACTGGCACTGAGAACCACAGACTGTCCATGTACAAAATAAATGTAAAGAGGACAATAGATATCTCACTTACTTATTTTACACTGAGAAATTAATGTATATTTTAGTCTGTATAAATTTTTCTACATTTTAAATTTGTGTCTGTCTTTTAGAAACTGGTAATTTAAATACATACATAAAAAGACCAGAAAAAAGGAATTAAAGATCATGTTTTCTTTTAAATGAAAAGAACATTATCTAGATGAATATTAGAAAAAATATGAAGTGGCTTCCTTTCCAAAAATATTCAAAAAAACACCGTTCTGAAACTATTCAGGGGTCATCTTTCTTCTCAGTGATCTTGTCAATACCAATCTTCTTACTCATACAGTCTTACTTCATCTTTCACTTCTAGACTTTGTTCAGGCAGACCTGCTTTCAGAGAGTACACAAACATATAAAATGTACTCGCCTACTTTTCGTTAATAGATTCCTCTGGAGAAAAATTATCCTCATGATCATTCAGGAGTAGACAGTGGGTCCGTCGGTTTATGAATATATTTTTAATGAAGGGCTGTTTCATAGAAGTGTGCATATGCAAAGAGTAAAATCGATTTCTCTAATTTTGTGAACAGCAGAACAAGCAAGAAAATGAAACAGCAGAAGTTGCTGTATGGCATTCTCTTAAAAATTCCCTTATATTTAGAAAAAGACATAATGCCATATTTTAAGTTTTCTATTTTCTGTTTTGCACAGTATCATAAGTAACTATAGTGATTATTTTCTTTGAAAATGCATCCAAAAGAAAAACACAGAGTGCTTTGCATTGCCTTTCAAAATTGTCCTTAAAATAGTCTTTAGCCACTGCTGCATTTTACTTCCTGGACTGAGCAAGAGTCATTATTGATTGGGAAACTGCTATCAGTAATCACAGATGAACAAAGATGTATTCAAATGTATTAAGAGCAGAAGCAGGGATACCCAATTCAGCTAATGAATGTTACCTGTTTCTAGGGGAAAAGGTGCCAGTCTGTACTCTGGCAACATGAAAATCTGGGGGGAGAATGCAGTCCCATATGTGCATTGGAAATTATCTAGCGAAGGTTGAACTCCTACAGGAGAGAAAGTCTGTCGTTTTGAAAATAGTCCATGAAGAACAGTGGGCTTTTTGGATTCATTTGGTTTGTTTTTTCTTTAACAGGTGCTCTTAATACTTTTGTAGGACACACTGCCCAAAAAATGAAACATGGTGTTGATCCATATATTAAAGTAAAGAACCAATTAAAAGGCTTTGTCTGATATTTAGATGTATTCGAGGGGTATAAAGAATACTACATTACCCCTTGTCAACCCTCTCTACTCGCTATTTCATAGTTTCTGTTTTGCTCAAAAGTTATGGTATGCTAAATAGGACTGCTGCTTCAAATAATTTCTTAAGTGGTAGTTAAATAATGCATTTAAGAACACTGGCACATGATTCACATTTTCTTCTACTACCACTGTTTTCTTTTCTTTTTTTTTCTTTCCCTTACTGATTCAGGAGAACTTTATAAGTGGAATGTTCATGTAATAACTCTGCTAGATTCTATTTCTTCATATTTATTATAAAAGCACCCACAAGGTGCTATGTGTTTTCCAATCACATTAAATCAAAATTCTTTCTCTGCAGAATATACATTCTAAAAAAAATTAATAGTGTTTTGATAGTGGGTTTGATTTATTTAGGTATCCATTGAATCTAGTGAGAAAAATTCTTTTTTCCTTCATTGGATTGGTTACCGTTGACAATTTTTCAGCATCTCCTGCAGGTAAATCATGTTACATTACCACATTACTACTATATTTACAGTACTTCCTTGTTATTTCTTTCATACTGCACCTACAATAATGGGACTACCATATAAATGATACTTAGTTGCACGTCCTAAAAAGAAAAACTAGAGAGTTATTGAAAACTAACTCTGATTTGGAAGTAATTTTCCTTTTAATACAAAGGAATCTGATATTTCCTCCGTTCGTTATGCATAGGATGACTTTTTCTAATATGTTGCTCCTGGTTGCATTTTTCCAGGTCAAAGTCACTTTGATGAATATATCTGGTGTACAAAATAAAGCACTGTAAAACATTTGTACGCTGCAGGTTTCCCGATACAGATTTTTGACAGTAGGCAAAAGAAGTTTTACAGGGTACTGCTTTAAAGCTATACTAGAATAGGTTTCCAAATATATCGTATATAGCAACATCAGAGTTATATAGCAACATCAGAGTAGTAATTTTTTTTCTGCTGCATCACTACAGGAAAGAATGGAATCAAATTTCCCTTCCTTGCATTCATCTTCAGCTGGAGTTGCTGCTAGCCAACTGGTCAATGAGGTCCTTAAAGTCAATTAGAGAGAGATGTTTCCCTGCTGGAAGAGTAACTGCCCATGCTCACCTGTCCAGATATACCTCTGTTTTCTTCCTTAATCTGGTCCTCAGAAGAAATCTCATTTTCTGTTTAAAATATGGTGAAAATGTTCTACCCTTCTGCCATATTTGGCTTTTTTGGCATCAACACAGTTTGAGGTACAGGCGGGTTTAAGGACTGATTTTCCTCTTATTATCATATTATCAAATTAATTATCTTATTACCATATCAACTGTTTCTTGATACCGGAAAACAATTTTTCTTGACATTCATAGTAGTTTTTTGCCCATTCTTTTTACTTTCAACTAGTCATTGCTCAGGTTATGGTTGGAATTCAGTCAGCTAAGTTCCACCTGAATATGAGGAAAAAGTTCTTTACTGTGCAAGTGACCTCGCACCGGAACAGATTGCCCAGAGAGGTTGTGGGGTTTCCCTCACTGGAGATATTCAAGAGCTGTCTGGACACAGTCCTGTGTTATGCGTTCTAGGAAGACCCTGACTGAGCAGGAGGTTGGACCAGATAACCCTCTGTGGTCCCTTCCAGCCTGACTCCTTCTGTGATTCTGTGATTTACAGGAAGTTGCTGACAAAAGACACCAGAGCCAGACTGGTTTTCCAAACAAAATATAGTTCAGAAGATGCTGAAGATATTTCTATATCCAGGAAAAATCTGGAAGCACATCAAATGAATGATCTCTCTCTGCACATATATAGATGTGCATACGTGGATGGTTGGAGGGTTTTTTGGGATGGATATGCGGGAATCCAGGAATTTCCATTATAAACTCTATTCCAGTACATTCAGTCATCACTGCTTGCTTTCCAGGCCTGCTATGACCATAATGGCCTTTTATGACCATTGTGTAATTGTTAATGAAACTTCTACTTTAATAATTAAATAATGAAAAATTGCAGCAAGGTTTTTTCTATAATTTTTATGCAAAGTCCTCTTTGTACATACTTTTTCAAAGAAAAAGGCCTGGAAATAGCTTCAAATATATTAAAATCTCTAAATAAGTTTGTAATAACAAATATTGCATTAGTAACCTTCAAGAAAAGAAGAGACCTTAAAAGGTGTTAAATAACTTAATCTGTTAATGCAGTTCTACTTAACTCTAAATACACTGAAGTTAGCAAAGTATTTTAGTAAAGCTGAAGGGTAACTATCTACTAGCTATTGTTTCTCTCTGAAATTTAAATTCATACCCCCACCTAGACAGAAATAAAAAGACAGAAAAAATTGTGCTTTAAAAGATTTTTCCCTCTTTTTTCCACTGCATTAGAAACTGGAGTAGATATCATGGGAAAGAAAATCAAGAAGCAGCAGATGTCATGTGTCACTTTTACAGTTATTGATACTAAGCAAGTAGCAGTTTGAATCCACTGAGATTCAGTATTGTATGTTTATGGGTTTATTTAAATTGTTAAAATGGAATACTTTTATGCCTTTAAATATTTTATGATTCATGGCATTTATGTTTTAGAATCTTATCTGTGTGAGTCGTGCAATGGTAGAGTTTTTTCAGCAGGTTTTATTTGCTTTAAGATAGAAGCAAATTGCACCTTTAAACCACAGGTGATACAGGGAAAAAATAGTAGGAAGATAGAATAGTAAATGTGTTTGTGAGAGCACTAAATGTTTCATGTATGAATCAAATACACATATTGAGTATTCAAGGAGTCCAGGATAAGTAGAATAATGTGAATAAGGAAAATTTTATTTTCATCTCTAAGTGTAGCATAAACTAATCCAAAGAGAGTATAGAAGGCTTTGGGGACCTAATTGTGGCCTTGCAGTACCTGAAGGGAGCCTGCAAGAAAGATGGAGAGGGACTTTTTATAAGAGCATGTAGTGACAGGACAAGGGGGAATGAATGGATTCAAACTAAAACAGAGTAGGTTTACATTAGATATTAGGAAAAAGCTTTTTACTCTGAGGCTGTTGAGGCACTGGAACAGGTTGCCCAGAAAAGGTGTGTATGCTCCATGCCTAGGGGTGTTTATGGCCAGGTTGGATGGAATTCTGAGCAACCTGGTCTAGCAGGGCGTTGAAAGCACATGATCTCTAAGGCGCCTTCCAACCCAAAACATCCTATGATTCTGATTCCAAAAAAAACTTATTACAAAGTTTCACCATTTTTGCTATGCATTTCCAGCTTATCTTGATTCCCTTCCCTTTAAGCAAAGACATTGTGATTCCTCCATTTGGAATTCTAATAATAATCTCTTTTAGGGGAAAAGCCTTTCAGCTTTCTTTGGAGAGCCTCCTGCAGTGGTATGTGCAGTTGAAATGGGTCCCACCACACTTTGAGTTAGTTAGGATGGCTAAATACGTTTTAACATGAGTGGCCATTATATTGACCTAAACCTCAAATGCTGCAGTGACAGCCTACATCAGTATCAATACTGGCTGAGAGGACATGTTAAGGCAGCAGTGGTAGATGATGTTCAGATTAATCTGAGCTGCTCTGGAAATTTGTGAGCCATGCAAACATAGAATCTACATTGCCAATGTATTTTGAGGCATCTGCTTCAATAAATCCCCTGCAATAGATTCACACAGGAGTCATCATTTTGCATACATATTTAGTACAATATCCCATTATTTGTTGTGGTTTTTTACTCAAGTGACATTTGTCCATATAAGCTGTTTTGACAGTTTAAACATATTGGTTTCTTAACTTGTGTGTTTAACAGTTTCGTCACTGCCACATGTATATATTCAAGAACAGCAACCAGTAAACTGAATGGCATACTTTTTCTTTCATGGATTAACGTACCATAATCCAGATCTTCAGTGAAGGTGATACAGATTTGAAAAATTAAAATATAGAGTAGTTTCTCCTAAACTTGTTGCTCCTATTTAAATGTTGGGAAATAAATGTAAAAGCTTTGTCAGACTCACAATTTATGGAATGTTTGAAGTCCACTCATCCTATAAAATAAAGAGGAAATTATCTCAGTAGAAACACCAGAATTTAAATATACCAGTTTTCTACTTCAGAAGCAGTTTGTCTACCACCATATTCATCTACCATGCTTTTATTGAACCAATTATATTTGCTTCTTGTGCTGTTATTTATTTCGTAAAGAATAATTACACATTCACCATTCCACTCTTGTCTGAAAGCTGTCACTAAAAGATGTACTACAGAAAACAGTATTTTGGTCACTGTATTTTCTATTTGGATTTAAAACCTTTTCAACCTTTACTACACTACATGGCCTTAGCTTCAATTATGCTTAGTCCCTAAAGAGGTTACATTTGTTTCGTATTAAATGAAATCAAAAAGATGCAAAACATTTTCATTGAGGAATATGGTGCTTAAAACTAAGAGTTCAATGCAGCCTGTATTTTGAGATGCCACGTAAGCAAGTAACACAACTGGCCTGCAATTGGAATACAAAGTTTACTGCATATAAGAAAGCGTCCTGCTGGCATGATAGTTTGCATTTTCATCAGACCTAATCCTGACAAACTGGTGCTAAACTGAATTCAGCAAGCCTAATATACACAGAAGCTTTCGGTCCAATATAAACTATAGTATTAAAGTGCATGGAGTCTTGTTCTAGTGGTACCTAAGAGTGGTGGGAGAGGTGGAAAAGTGACATATCTTTTCCATGTCAGACCTGCCATGCTGTGCCCAACACAAAGCTTTGCGGAGTTGGGATGGGCAGACCTGCCATCTCTTCTCCTGAAGTCAGCTCACTGTGCCGCCAAAAATACAAGACTTCTAAGACTAAAAAGGAATCAAGCCAAAAGGAAGCAGGGAGACTTCAAGTCTAATCCCTAGTCCCAAAACAATTTTTGCTGGTTTTTTTCTTCTTCCCAATGACTAAGTAATATAAACATGCAGATAGTACAGGAAACAGGAACCAGAAGTTTTTAAGAACTAGTTTTTTCTATTCAACTACTTATTCGAAGTGATGTGCACTTCTTTTTTTGCACCCACAGCATGATTTTTCTGTGGTATTCTCTTAGGCAAGAAGGTGAGTCTACTGATGCATTATGGATTTGTTAAAACATGAATTAGAAATTGTGCTTCTTTTAGTGACCTCAAAGGAAAACCTGGATTTTATTAAAGACATGCAGCCAAATTGTTACTAGCTTTTCATCTTTATTCCCCAAAGCATAGCAGCAAAGAAAAACTCCACTGTTTAAGGGGAAATCATAAAATATGGGTTTGCACAAGCAACGTAATAGTCCCTTTCCCAAACTTCTCAGAGACGATTGTGGCAGCCTTTCCCCATAAAAAAAACGTATTTGGTCTTTCTCCACATCATTTGCATCTTCTTTATATTTCTGCAGGAAACATCCTTTCTTTCTTCTTTTTAAAAAACCCTGAAATTAGCTGAACTGGGAGTTCAAAGTAAAGCCCCTCATCCTTATTTCCCCTCTTTTTTTTTTGCCCATAAGCTTCCTCCTTCAAGAAATCTTGCTAAATTTGGTATTTCCAGGATTTAAGTTGAAAACACTTGGATGTTGCTATGTCTTCATAGTAGAGAACTTTATTTTAAGCTATTAATGAAAATTGATTTTTTAAATGGATGCATATTTAATATTTGGTTTCAAACTCTGAAAGATCTAAAATTTATTACATTACATTGTCATAAAGTGCTTAAAATACAAGCCACTGAATCCTCTTGATTACTTTCTGGTTTCAAAAATATACTTCAGTATGCTGTCTGCCACTTTTCTTAACTGTATGTCAGAAAAGAAAAAAGAATGAGAATGGTTGCTGATATACTAATAGGGCTTTGCATACCTTTACTACCTTCATCCCCAGAGCAAATCAGGGTGGACAGTAGATGGATTGTGTTTAATGTCTTCAAAACATAAGAGAAGGGTGAGAAGAGTGTTGCAATTTTCAGTTGTATCAGCTGTGCCACAAACTGCTTGTTTTTCCTAGTCTACCAAAGAGATGGGAGAAAAGTTTACTTTGCTTTTAAGGTATGCAACTGAATGCTAGTTTCCCTTGCAATAATTAGGAGAAATCATGGGTTGCTTAGTTTGATTTATTCTATTGCACAGGCAGCTGACCACACTGTGGGCTGACATTGATGGTACATCTGAAGGTAGATAGCAAGTCAGGAGTCATGCTACCTTATTTCTGTATTTACTATCTTAAACACCTCAGTTTTATAAATATTCTTTTAATAAACTGATTCAGCCACCATTAAATGGTTCTCCTATAGGAACTAAGGTATCTGTGCTTATCCATCTAGTCAATAAAGAGAAACAAGTCTCAATAGGAGGGCAGATCAAGGATCATGAAATTGTGTTTCTATTGGTCTCCAATGAACAAGGAGGCAGATCACAGCATCCCCAGACATAAATGTCATGAAAGTTAAATTATAAAGTTACATGGCCCTGTTGGTCTAAGGGCATAAAACAGAGCAAAAAAAAAATCGTTAAAGAATGTATTTAATCATATAAGCAGTTAGAACAAAATAGGATGGATCTAGGTATCTTGGGACATTTAGATAGGCTCTTGCAGAATGTGACGTGTAAGAGCCTGTCTCACCTGGTGATCCAGCAGAGGCTGTAATTGAGCTATCATGTTAAAGATTCCAGTGCTCCTGGTGCTGGCCCATACTTAACAGTGACAAACATCTGCAAAAATTCAGGCTGACAAGAAATCACATTCTCTGTGTCCTCCCATCAGTGACATGAGACTGAAGAAGCTGGCAGAATCAGGAAGTTGTGTGATCAGGTCAGAGAGCTGTCCCACCATACAGTTGTCCCATCTGCCTCTGTTGAAAACATAACCTCCAGGAGAAAGGAATGAAAGAAAATAACTTAATTCCTGTCCACTTTATTACACTCTCTTCAAAACTATAAATGTAAATATGGGTGGATTTTTTTTTTTTTTAAATATCACTTCAGTAAGTAATGAATTACTAATTCCACAATTACATTATGCAACATGAGTAATCCATTACTTCTGATTTAAAGTAATTAAATGAGTCAAATTTCCTTATTAAATTATGCCATTTTCCAAACTTTAAGGAAATTTTTTGGTTTTTTTTTTTTTTTTTTCATTTCTTATAAAGTAATTCTGGAATTTATTATAAATTTGTTCATCCTGTAAGCAAGATCTGTAATTATGTGTTTCTAAAATGTTCTCTCAAGAATTTTTTTTTTTTAATTGCCTTGTAATTTTGGATTCTTAAGTCGACAAACCAAAAGAGTATTTGAATTTTAAACAGCAGGAATATGGAAAGATTTCATAGCAGATAAAAATGGATATCCACAAAAATATAGACTGTCTTTCAGAAATCTTGTTTTTTTGAAAACAAGCTGTGAAGGGAAAAAGTAATCTGTAAACCTAGATTAACTGGTACATGCTTCAAACATGGCCAATATAGACAAGAAGGCAAAAGAAGGAATTGGTGTCCATTCTTCATTAACACCCATCTCCTTTCACAATTCCACACTTTTAAAGCCTCTCAAAGTCTTGTCACCTGTGCTTTCACTGATTATCTAAGGAAAAAAGCTGGTTACATATGAACTTACCAGTCCATTTAGTATACTGCTAATCAGGAATTTAAGAAAGAGATACTAATGGCTATATATCTAAGGACGTTTGCAAGACTGCTCGTCCTATCTTTCTGTCTATTTGCCTATCATAATGTCTAATATGCTGTCTCAGAAATTCCACAAGCTTCCTATCTTAGATGACAAAATGCTCCACAACCACGGTGAAGTGACATGGGAAGATTTCTTTACAAATTTTAGTGGTTTTGAAGGATATGTTTCCTTGTAAAATGATTGCTGATGTCATCTCCTGTTCTGTGTACACCTGAATCATAAAGATTCATATAATCCTCTCAACAAGAGGAGAAAACACAGGAATTACTAGAATGCTCCATAACTGTCTCTGCAAAATCTAAAACACAAGACTGGAACAACTATAAATTTAGACCAGAGTCCAATAACTTAAATTCTATTTTGAAGTGTGCATTTAAGGTATTATAGGACCAGGCTCAAGATCTTTTTTCTTACTATTTATAGTGATCATGCAACTAGGTTCAATTTACTTCAAAAATAATAAAAGTCTAGACAAAGCAAAAGAAAGCTGTATTTGAAAACATGAAGCAGTGCTTTTCACTATAGAAAACATGCATAAGTATAGGTTAAAAATAAATGTAAATCAAAACATAAACATATTTCTCTAGTTCTTTGTATTCATTTTCTCTTTGTTGCATATCTTTTTCCATCAATACTGCATCTGTCTCAGATTTAAATCATAACAGCAAAGAAGCTATTTTTTCTTGAAATGAGAGAAAATATTGTATGAGGATTACTGACAAATCACTCAATGTATCACTTTAATGATATGAATATTCTTGCACCAGAAAAATTGTTAGGTTTTTTTGTTTGTGTTTTTCCTTGTCCAGGAGTTAAAATCTTACTGGTAAACAAAGTGATAACATTTGCCTAACCGGACAGACAGCCTGAGACTTACATTTCCTTACTGGGAAGATTGGCAATTGACAGTCGTTATGGCAGGGCCCTGAAAGAGAAGCTTATTTCTTGAATTAACAATATGTATGTTGGTTACTTCAGTTGTATTCAAAGTTTTAAGCCTGGGCCAATCTTTCTCGTTATATTCAAAGTCTTAAACCTGGGTCATTTTTCTCCTAAGTATATAGATTTTGTCTACAGAAGCATTGCAATGTCCACGTATTTCTTCTCCATTAAACTATTATGTCTTCCATTCATAAAGTCATGATCTTCTACAATCAGTCCTCAGTCATAATATACTGTGGACACAAGTGTTACCTCCTCATTATAGCTAAAGATGAGATAATACTTTAAAAAAAAGTTCTGAAAAGAATAAAGGATTTGAGGGAGGGGGAGTGAGAGAAGACAAACTTCTGCCATTAACACATCTTGTAACTTGTTTCTGTAGTCATATTATGACCTTTTTATGGTAATTTTCCCAGAGAAAATGGGAGGGAGACTAGGACACAAAACCAATCTTAGGAGGTATGTTGAATAAATGGACTATGCTCCCATGATGTCTCTGTACTCACCTGTCATACTTCAGGTAACTGACTCTCTTGTCAGCTCTAGAGAGAGATTCAGCCAAACTGAGATCATCCTCCTTAAATGCTTGCTCATGTGCACAGAGCGACCAACTAAACCCAGCATGTTCATGTTTCAGGAATCTTGTTTAGGCAAGTGCAATTAAATTATATTAATACAGGGTATAAATCCAGTTATAGAAAATAATTTCCAGAAGTCCAACCTTGAATAGTAGTGAAGGGTTCTGAATTTTCAGATTTCAGAACAGTAGAAAACCAGATGTATTGAAAATTAAACTACTGTTTTAAAAACTGGACAAAGACTAAATTTTTATTTGAGGTATTAGGATATTATACACTCCAGGCAACCGATAAAATATACTGTATCTTCTACCACTCACATTAACAGAATATCACTGTCAACTTGCCATTTTATTATTCATTCCTTCATTCACCTCTAAATGCAAAATCTATTAATTTGGCACAGCCTAAGAACTTCACTTTTGCACTGAAGTTACACTTCATTACTAATTGTACACATTTTCAGCACGCTTGGATTAATTGTGTCATTTAACATCATCGGTAATTTAACATCATGAAACTTGGATCTATTTTTAATTTTGTTCCCAAGAAAACTTCCTAAAATCTCTTAGGAGCCAAGGCTGAATGTTTTGTATTACACCGGTCCACTCACATCAATCAGTGATTATCCGCTCTACAACTTTAGTAGCCTTTCCTTAGGATAAAAAAAAGGCCTTGATTTGTGGTAAAATTCACTATGGACAATGTTGCATACTTTCTGGTAGCAGAAACACACCTCTAGAACAACAACACTTCAAACAGCTGACAATATTTGGAAAATGTGATGAATTACATGATAAAGAAGAAAAGCCCTTGATCCAGTAAAAGCAGCTTCCTACTAAGACTGGGCCTCGCATTCGCTTATTTTATTAATTTAATTTATTCACAGCATACTGGGTTAGCAAAGGAACCACTTATGTGAAACTGGGTTCAAATTATTTCTTAGGACACAAGTGGGGATGACTTTAATGGCTTAATCCCAGTTTTCTACTTAAGCATGTTTGCATATCTGATCTCTTATAATTATGCTCAATTTTTTTTGCACATTTTTTTTTACATTTATATTAGAGCATCTTGGCGTACTCCTGGGCTAAGATGTGATCCTTAACTACCTCTATATTGAAACAATGCTCAGCATACAACAGTTCCTTTTTTCTCAGGTAATTTTCCCAGAGAAAATGGGAAACCTGCCTAGGCAATGGCATGATCAAACAGATGAGAGTACCAGGAATGCTGCGAGTTCCGTGGTACTTACCAGCACATGGCTGGGCACAGAGTGCACGCAGCTTCAGGAGGGGGCAGGCTGTAGAAAAAACAGAAAGTTTCTGTGAAAGCCACCATCTCACCTAGGCTTCTCACGAAAATAAATAGTCTTGTAGAGCCCCATTTGCTATCTGCTGAGCTCTGCCCCATTCCCAGTAGCCAGTATTCCTATACTGACATGATGGAGGTGATAAATTCAAACCTATAGAACATAGTGCTCAGACTTGCCCCTTAACCGTTTACTCATTGCTGACATCAATCTCTAAGCAGCCTGCTGGTATCCACACACTCCAAGCAATGATTCAGCAAAGATTATTGGAGAAAGGGAGAAATCACTGGTAACTATAATTTCTTCCTGCATAATGTGGCTTGGTCCGAAATTACAACATGAGTTTACACATTCCTTTGGCTTTTCTGTAGAGACGCCCGGCTAGATGGGAAGGCACATAGTACTGACTGAAACTCATGAAAAATGTTAGAAAGATGGTTGTTCTCTTTCTTGTAAGGTCATGGCTTACCTACCTAAATCTCATTTACTGAAACTTCGTTTTCATGAGGACTACAATTTGCTCACAATTTTTCAAACACAAAGAAAAAGGAGAATACTGCCAATGATTATCTTTCAAAAGACTCAATAAAAATCATAAAATTCTGAAAACTTCAGTTTTCTGTTGAGTTTCACTGTGTGTCCATATCAGTTGCTATTATCTCATTTTAAGACAGAACACTTGAAATATGAAAATTTTTTCCAACATTTTTGATAAAGCAAGTGTAGAGGTGTATGGTTTCTAGGTATTCTGTTTCAAACTACCCTCATTTAAATATATAGACATGTATATTTGTATAAATATATAAACTACTCATATTTGTAACCCTTCTAAAACCTTACAGATCAACCTGGTTTTGTTGACATCTGTTTGATATATTTTATATGCTTTGTCAGTACACCAGGAAATCACAACTCATTAAATTACTAAACCTTCTTTTCTAATTTTACATAATTACAAAACCAACCAGATATAAATTGTGTGTAGCTTAATAATACATGCTAATGTTTTAAAGATCTTTAAAAAAAGTAAATTGATTTTACAGTATTAGTGTAATCTATTATATAACATTAACATGCATAACAGATTGCTCTCACAAGAATAAACAGGTATTATTTTGATTTGATTTTAATTAGATATATATTGTCTCTTCCATTATATATTACGCATATTAATACCATAAGAGGCTTTTATGCACACTATTTGAAGATTTATTACACACAGAAGTTTTAAATGTTATTGATATTACACTACTAGGTTGAACAGCAGTCAAAAACACACTACTTTTGATGTTAATTTTTGTTTGGTTTAACAATGGAAAAATGTTATTGAAGGAAGGGCTAATTTTAAATGTATGTTCTCATTTGGAAAACATGAATATATATATATATATATATATATATATATATTTCTTAAAAATCTACATATGGTTTTGTATGTAGATTTCTTGTTTGTATGTAGAATTCTTCTATTTGGCCAATAATGTTTTCTAAAGATATTATGGCCAATGCATTCAAGACCAATATAGTCTGCTCTCACTTGTTTCTTCTTTGTGTAAGCTTTAGTAATTGTTTGTTGAACAAAAGATTTATCCATTCAGAATTTTATTACCATTATAGTCTCTGAAAGTGTATTTACTTTTCTAGAAGTTCATTTCTGCATAATTATTAATTATTGTGAGCTAGCACTAGTAGTGGTTCTGGCAGCTAGGTGAGAAAGGGACTATTGAAAAAATCAGTTTGGCCCATTTAGAGTATGCTGGGACAATTCTTGTGATGCCTTTTGTGAAGTAAACTGAGGAACTGCACCCAAAAGAGGTTGTTCAGAAACCGTCAAACCATTTTATCATTTTACCTAGGCCTCAAATATCTATCAGATGTTAACAGATTTTCAACACTATTGGCTTGTATTTGATTCCATTTGGAGATATAAAGGTGAAAGCCTGATATTCAACTCCCAAGTTTTAGGGTTTTCAGTCTTTCAGCAATTCCTATTTTTTTTTTTTTTTTAAATATTGGATATACCAAAATAACTCCATCCTTCTAACATTCTTTCTATTCTAAATGCAATGAGCCATGACCAAAGAGCTAATCTTAAAGAAATACATAGCAAAAATAAAACAAAAAGTGGAAAGAATAAAACATTTAAACTGAAACATAGTAAGTTATAACGGTTCCATTTTTATAAAATAAATCTGATTTCAATTAAAACAACCTCTGGAGGTAGACTAGTGTATATTATAATAAACGGGTAAATGTAAGGCGTGGGAAAAGTTCAGACATTCCTTCTAGCATATTGAATCAATTAATAGCATGTACAAGGAAACCCTGATTATTTGAAGGAGTGGAGAAAAATGACTTGATTCTTTACAAGTAGTGCAGACTATTATTAGTATTCCAGATAGAGTGTGTTCTAGGGAGTCCATCATATGCTTTGATCTCTCTGCATCCACAGCTGGAAACTTTGTGCCAGTCTCTGGAAGCAGCACGAACTGACAACAGTCACCTCCATCAGGAAAGTGAGTTAGTGGTTGCAAATGTTAATCAGGGGATCAAAGAACAAAAGTGAGTAAAATTGGGTCTTTTTTTTTTTTTTTTTTTAATCTGATTTCATTTCCTATGGCCCCAAACAATTAAAGCATTCATAAGAACTCTCTTCTCAACTTACTGCCATATCTTTTATCTAAAGCTCAAAAACAGGTTTTTATAAACATGCTATTGAGGGGTTTTTACCATCACATTTATGTCCTCATGAATTAGAACAGATAATCAAATAATAAATATTTTATCTGTAAAAACATAGTACGATTTTTAGACCTGTTAATAAAGTAACTGAACTCTAAAATTTTATGTATATGTTCTTATGTTTTGTGACTGTTTAGATAAGATTTTGCAGAACTGCCATAATAACCTTTTAAAGTTTTAAATGTATTTTTGCCCATAGTATTTATGACGATTCTTAATGACAAAAACTAATCTACATCCTTAAAAGTCAATATTTAAATGAGCAAGTCATGCTGGTGAGAAGTATCCAACCTTTATTTCTCATAAGACAAACACACGCTTATAATTCTGTACATATATATAGCCATAAAACTAAGCCTCACCTTCCTTTGATTATTTGAGTAATATAAATAACTTTTGCTATCTTTATTATGAAACTGTAAGCATCATCTCTAATAATGGTTTTTGACAGGTAAAAATGGGTTGCCTAATTAGAGCCTATCATTTTTGTGTACTTTTACAAAAACTGTCCAACATCAAGAAGAGAGTTGAAATGAACTAGATAAGTGAATGATCCTGAGTCTATATCATAATGATATGCAGTATGAGAATGCCAGTGTGGGTCCACAAGAAGAAATAAATTCTCTATAAAAATTGTGCAGGGTTATGGGAAATTATAGCAAATTTGTTATGTCTCTTTGTGAGCACCTTGCCCAAACATATAGAAAGGTGTTACTAGAAAAAATGAACAGTTTAATGAGTTAAATTATAGTACAAAATAATTCTTGATATGTGGGACTGTTTTCTTTTAATAGCAAGTGCTTCTACGAGCCAGTTGCCTCCCTTTATAGGTCCCTTTATGTAGTCTGAAAAGCCTATAACTTAGGTCTCTAACAAATCTGATCAATTTAAAGCCTTTTAAAGATAAAATGACTAATTAAAAAAATTCCATTGTCTGTATCGATTAATTTCCCATTGATTAAAAAGAAAGCCCAAGACTACTTTTGGAGATGTAGATACCTACCTTATGATCAGCCTCATTTAAAAAGCTCACTGGCAAGGTCAGGACATCTCGTGTGCTGGAAATCACAACTCTAGCCCTGTAGATTCCTTAATGCATTGGTGGTTTTCTGGTTTAAATGCCAAGAGTCTACAATAGAATTATATTGGAGTCCTTGGCAAGGCAAAATTCCTTAATTACTTTTTTTCCTCACTTTGACTAAAATGTTTAGATCTTTGTCGTATTATAAAAATGCCATGACACTGTTTTCTGATTCTGTCTTATTTCTTTAACACACTGGAAAAAAATTCTCAAGTTGCATAGGAACTAATATTAAATAAATGAATGTAGCTTTCTATTAATACAGGCACCATGTTGCATGTTTTGAGGTTGCATTTTTTCCCCATCAGTTTCTAAATAATATTTTCAGAATAGTCTATGTTTTGCCTAGGACACACAGGGTTTTGGAAGAGGAACTTTCTTTTACAATAATTTACATATATTTATAGTTCACATTGTGTAAGCAATTTTAAATAAAAGACTTTTTTATAGAGCATAAAAGGAAATTCACAGGACTTCTTTGATTGCTTTGGAGTTTTTATAGGGATGTCTCAAGTTCAGAAAAGTAACAAAGTATATGCAGTCATTCTGAATTTTTCACATTTCAATTAACAAAAAATCTTGGAATTCTTAGGGGTTTTCTTTGGATAGCAGAAACTAACAGAAATAATTTTCAAATTTAGGCTTTTGGGAATGATAGAGTAAATCAAATTAAGGCTATGATAATACCATATCATTAGGCAAACTAATATAAATTTTAAAAAATAAAATTATTAATAGCCTTGCCAGACTGAGTAAGTAACTGATTACAGTGGTACAAAATATGTTTTGTAAGTACAAATTTACAAAACAAATTTTTTTTTTAGGTTTCCAACTTCCCCAATGACACCATAGGGATATTTAAATACACAATTTTGTTACAGGTGAAAGTGAGCAGAATGCTTTGCAGAGCAATCTGCCCTCTCCAAAGCTTTTTTTTTTTTTTTTTTTTGATCTGCACTATATGGTTCCCAAGTATTGGATACATGACAAAAAGAGAACATTCACAGTTTACTTTTTCTGTAGTCAAGGAGGTGAAATAAAGATCCCTTTTGATATTAATTTCATTTTAGAATCACCTCATTGCTGGTTATCCTTCCTTACACCTTGTTAAAGTTTGATTTGACACTTCCAATAATCTAGATCAAAGATGTCATAATACATAATTGAAGGCCATATGGGACAGACTTGGTAAAAATTCATTTTGCAGAGAAAGGAACGCATGCACTTATCTAACTGATACTTAAGAGTAATAGTGCTCTTTTAATTCAGACAAAAATTTTGAGCAGGTTGCTCCAATAAAATTGAATAGCTGAGGTTGTGCAAGGGTGCATCAGGCCAAATTTGTTATGAGTTTAGTTATTTTGCAACATGTTACTTCTTTTCCAAAAATATGGAGATGCAATAACAAATAAGTGACAAAGTCCTGAAATATAGATAATATGTGATTTATTTCAACACAATGCTACACCACAGAGATGATAATACGGGATGATTGGCAGTAAATTTTTTATATATTGTTTGCATTAAATGATATTATAGATCAGATTCCAAAGTCAGTGTTTGCTTAGTGAGGGACTGATGGAATATTGGAATTCTACTTACTTATTCATTTATTATCTATTCAGTTTTCCAGTTTTTATTTTATTTATTGCTGTTCCTTTTATGTACATTTCTTTGTGGTGGGCTGCTTTTGTTCTCTTTACTATTCTTTGAGTCTATGATCTGTGGAGGTAATTTTGAACAAAATTAAGAGTGCTAAATCAACATTACCAATATGCTTGTATTTGCCTGGAATGTTAACTATCTCTCAAGATTTGTATTTCACATATAGTGTAGGCTTTTTATTGTAGAAGGTTATTTGAATGTCCTCTAAGAATTGCTGAATTGTTTATTGATCTAATAACTACATATATTTCTTGGAACTTCTGGTGTCTGTCCTTTTTCTGTTCTTTTATCTTAAAAATTTAATAAACAAAACATGAAAGAAAAAGGAATTTAAAACAAAACAAAAAAAATATGCCTAAGAATAGATCCCTGAGGCTTTTCTATTTGAAAATCTTCTGTATCAGAGTTATTGTTTATGGAAATCTTCTGTGTACAATTTCTCAACTAACCTGCAAAAGTCTCTATGGAGTTATCTATAAGCCCACTATCTCTGAGCTGTTAAGGAATATTTTATGATCGATAAAAATTTTTCCTGTAAATATGTTTCTCATTGAATTAGAGATAACACTGGTGTTGTGAGGAAGAGAGCAGTATTGGTGGAATGAAGCTAGATTATACTGCAGTCAGACTTGTTTTCTGGTAAAGGTATTTGAAATCCTTGAACATAAAATATTCAAATAATCTTTGTTGAACTAGAATGTGTTTATACACTTTTCCTTTTATTTCTTCTTTGTGCTGGCCATTGTAGGACCTATTTAAATTGAAAGCATCACTAATTGTAAAATATAAATAAATATCTTAATTGCTATTGAGGCAGATCACTTCAAGGTGCTTCAGTCTTAGTTGTTTTGGCCTAGGTGTATTTTTCTCACTCAAACAGAGTTCAAGAGAAATAGTTTTAAATTAAGGGTTTTCTTCCTTTTTTCAACAGAACCTAGTCTTTCAACTTTTTTCCCTGTTTTTCGAGGTTTTTTTGTACATCGAATACGCTGTTCCTTAATTCCCTCATATTTTTCCCTGAGGCATAGTTATTTCAAAATAGATCTGTGTGCACAAACAGTATATATGCCTCTTCCTTATCATTCTGTACCACTGAATGGTTTGAAGTATACTGTGTTGGTTTTGCACGGCCTGGTTTTTGGTAGCAGGGGGCCACAGAGGTGCCTTCTGTGAGAAGCTGCTGGAAGCTTCCACCATGTCCTGCAGAACCAATCCCTGATGGCTCTGACAATGGAATGGTGCTGGCCAAAACTGGGCCCACGAGAGAGGCTGGTAACGCCTCTGTGATAACATTCAAGAAGAAAATCAAAACAAAGTGCGGCATGCAGAGGTTTCTTTGCTTCTAGTCAGAGAAGAGGAGGTGAGAATGTGTGAGGGAAACAACATGGCGACACCAAGGTCAGTGCAGAAGGAGCGGTAGGAGGTGCTCCAGACGCCAGAGCCGAGATTCCTCTGCAGGCCGTGGTGAAGAGACCATGGTGGAGCAGCTGTGCGCCTGTAGGCCATGGGGATCCACGGGGGATGCAGAGATCCACCCGCAGCTCATGGGGATCCATGGAGGATGAAGAGATCCACCCGCAGCCCATGGGGATCCACGGGGGATGCAGAGATCCACCCACAGCCTGTGGGGGAGGTGCCCACGCTGGAGTGGGTGGATGCCTGGAGGAGGCTGTGATCCAGGGAGAGACCCGTGAAGAGAGAGGGCCCTGCTTCCAGTCCTTGGAGGACTGCACCCTGTGGGAAGAGAATCACATCGCAGCAGTTTTGGGAGGACTCTCTGCCCGTGGGAGGGGCTCACGTTTGCTGCAGGTGTGGTCTGGCTGCTGCTCATGAGACTGGACCCATGCTGGGGAAGTTCACAGTCTCCTGTGGGAGGGACCCCATGGCCTCACAGGGGAAGGACTCCTCTCCCTGAGCAGTGGAAGAAAACCTCAGGTGATGGACTGACCAGAACCTCCATGCCCCTGCGCTGTCGATGGGAAGGAGGGGGATGCTGGGAGAAAAAAGGTGTTTTTTAAGAGCTTATTTTACTTCTTATTATCCTCCTCTGACTCTGTTAGTAATAAGTTCACTTCGTACCTCTAAGTTGAGCCTGTTTTGCCCTTGGAGTGTTTTTTTCCCAGTCCTTACCTCAACTCATGAGCTCTTTGTTAATTTTTCTCTCCTCTGCCCAGCTGTGGCAGGGGAGGGTGAGCGAGCAGCTTTTGTGGGTGCCTAGTGCTTGGCCAGTGTCAAACCATGACATAGACTATACAGCATGCACTTATTTTCCCTTAGTACTTAGATTTTTAAACATCTTCTTCTTACTATTGACTTTGTTTTTGGCATCAGATATCTTGAAGATTATTCATGAACTTAGCTTTCGACCTGTGGCCTAATTTTGCATGGATTTTGAGTTTTTGAAAATACGTGAGGATTTGAGCGTAGATATTAGGAGGCTTTCAGCAGTCATTCCAGAAGGGTTCAAAATTTGTTTTTCTTCAGGAAGTTTTAATACAAACTTCATTCAATGAGCAAACTCTTGGGCCCTGCATGTGCTAAATTTCTTTCTCAAGAGTGTGTATAGATACACCACATTTCTTTCACTTTTGATAGGTTTAGTTCAGAAAACAACATTAACCACAGGCATCTAACTGAGGTCACTATTTTTTATTGGTTCTTGGGGATGATCAGGATCCATTGTGAAGTATAACTCTTTGTTTCAACATCCCTTATTAACAACTGTTGACTTTGTTAGAAATTAGGGAGTGAATAGCTCCATTAGTTTCTTTATGATGCAATGGAGATTATAGTGTTGGTCAATTGAATTTGGTCCTGAAGCTTTGATATTGTGGTTAGCTGTAGTTTATCTTGTCTCTTTCTCGTGTTTTAAGATGCACAAGAGCCTACAAGAAGAGAGGTTTAGGATGGTGTTATTCATAAGTGTCTTCAGTATGATTATGACATCTATATGTCATTTAGGTTAATGGTAAAGTGAAATGTTCAAGTTGCTTTTTCTAAAATTGAGGCAAGACCAAAAGCTACAGATAAAAAGCTAAATATTGAATACATTAAAATACAGGCTAAAAGTTTTTTGAAGAGGTTTAAGTAGCTTTCCATATGTTTTAGGTAATCAGATCATCTCAGTCCTCCTGGAATGTTCTTTGTTACATTTTTCCTTGGCTATGTAGTTCTAATCACTAGTTATAGGATCACTCTCCTGACATTGCATGATTTATAGTACTACTTTATGATCATTACAATGTTTGCTGGACTGCAGGTCCTAACCACACTGAATTGTCTGTATTTCTAAATATCTGTGGCAAAGACAAAATAAAAAATCTTATTTCCCTGTTGTTGCACACAGGCTGATTTTTAAACTATTGCTAAATCTGTATTCCAACATTAAAAAGGAATAGTCACAGAAGTTGTCAAATAGGCTTTCTGCAAAAGATCATCGAACATTTTCTAACTAATAGAAATTATTGTATATCATGCATATATCATAATATGACAGTTAACAAGATCTTTCCAACCTTTAAACTGTGATATTAAATGTTGTTTCTAATACTGATGTTGCAAGATGTATTACTCTAACATTGAATATCCTATTAAGAAAAGCATATCCTATATCCAAGTCGAGAAGTGTTCTTATTCATAATTACTTCAGCACTGTATGCTTACTTATCTTCACCATTTGAGATTTCTAGGGATTATTCCATGACTAGAAAACCACACTGAAATTACCACAAAGGCAGGTAAAGGTTTTTTGTGAGCAAAAGATCATCTTTCCTAATATGTCATGTCTTTACTTTTGATTTTGGAATATTACAGGCTGTGTTGTTTATTTTTCAAAGCATTGAATTTTATTTCAAAGCATTTTATTTTATTACCTACTATTCATATTTCTGTGTTTAAGATTCTGCTTGTACTCATCTATATAGTAGATCTGTTTGGGTGTTTGTTTGTTTGTAGTGTTATAAAGCAATATGTCCCACTCTTGAACTTTTGTTTAGCATTAGGAAAGTTTGCTATCACAGAATCATGGAATGTATTTGGTTGGAAGGGAACTTAAAGATCATCTATTTCCAACCCCTCTGTCACAGGCAGGGACACCATCCACTAGACCAGGTTCTCAAAGCCCCATCCAGTTGGGCCTTGAACACCTCTAGGGATGGGGCATCCACATCTCTGGGCAACCTGTTCCAGGCAACCTGCCTCACTAGCCTCACTGTAAAATATTTCTTCCTAATATCTAATATAAACCTACTCTTTTTCAGCCACCCCCCCTTGTCCTGTCACTACATGTCCGTTCAAAAGTTCCTCTCCAGCTTTCTTGTATCCCCTTTTACGGTATGGTCAGCTGCTAAAATATTTCCCTGGGACCTTCTCTTGTCCAGGCTAAATTCCAGATCTCTCAGCCTGCCTTCATAGAAGAGGTGCTCCAGTCCTCTGGGCATCCAGCTCTTTTCTGGACTCTCCAACAGGTTCAAGTTCTTATTTTAGGACCCCCACAGCTGGATGAAGTATTCCAGGTGGGGTTTCATGTGGGCAGAGTAGAAGGGGAGCATCATCTCCCTCAGCATTTTGGTCATGCATGTTTAGATGTAGCCCAGGACACCATTGGCTTTCTAGGCTGCAAGTGTGCATTGCCAGGGCATGTCAAGCTTTTCATCCAGCAAGATCCCCAAGTCCTTCTTCTCAGGGATGCACTCAATCCATTGCATGCTATGTTTTTGCACATAGAGTATTTAGATGAAGAAAACTCAGGCACATGATGTGATTCCTGGAGCTGTACTGTGTAGGGCCAGGAGTTGGACTTTGATATCCTACTGGGTCCCTTCCAAGTCAGGATATTCTGAGATCCTATTCTATGATTCTATGAAAGCCTGAGACTGGAGGGAAAGTCCTGGAAATGGAGGAGACCTATGTAGATACTAAGACTCATGACTATGAGAGGGTTCCGAGAATGAAATCTGGACCTCTTGCCCAGCCACTTCTGGCCAGTAGCAAAATTGTGGAGTGGAAGGGAGTCAAAAACTAAGAAATCATAAAGACGGAGGCAGAGTGAACAAGTGAATATGTAAGATAATCAAGTAGTGTGACAGCTCACATCCTGTTGATTTTTAAATAAGTGCTACTACCCAGATGAACTCTGAGTTGTTGACATCTTGCCAGTGACAAATGGACTGCATGGACCAAGCAAACCTATTTTCCAAAAGTACCAGCAGTGTTTTTACAGGGAAAGACAAATTTTCAGACAAATACTTTCAGAATTTACTTAAGAGACTCACTGTTTCATTTTGTTTTTCTGAATGGCATTGGGCAGGCACTGAAAAACCTTCAGGTACTTTTTTTGAAATTCTAAGTGACAAATTAATAGAAACAGCGTTAGTACTATTTTCTAAAAAACCACCACAAACAAGGCAGAAAGGCTTTTGTTGATTCTGTGCAGACTACTGTAGTAGCATTGCCCATATCCTGCAATTTGATATTAATGATATTTCTTTGAAATCAGATTTTTGGGGATGGGTGGCTCTGGTCATATGAAAATAAGTTTGCCATTTTAACTTTTTTTTTTCCTCATTACTATAATTAAGTAATTTTGTATATGAAGAGAAATAGGTTTTAATTCAGTCCACTGCCAAGGAAACAGAAGAGTGTAAAAATCCACATAGCGCACATTGAAAAAAATGTGCTAGAGAACAAATGTGCTGCTTCTTGGTTTCTGACAGAAAGTATTTATTACATTTATAGGATTTTGCCTAGGAAATAAGCTCAAGAGAGATTCTTTCAAATGTGTCAATGGTTTGCTAGGACTATTTGCTAGGACTTTAGGAAAAACCCTTGAAAAGTCCATGAAAAACAGAATTATAGATTTCACAGCTGATTGGTATATTAGCATAAAAGTCTAGGATTTAGATATTCTCATAAGTAGGATAAAACCCAACTTAGTTTGTTATGGATATGTGCTTCATAATTAATCCTATAGTGGTTAATGAGATGTGAGACCTGAGTGTAGCTTGGCCATGTTTGGGTACTAACAGCTTCTGTCTTATACACTAATAACAGCTCTTTTCTAACTAATTTTGATTAAAATTACAGGTTTTTAACAACCTTTAGATGCATTCTTCCTGTCATTGAAGACAGGAGCATTACTGTCCTGAGAGCATTGGGGAGGACAATGACACCATTACTTCCTGTCAGATTTATTTGGATTGACCAGTATTTCTAAATGCCTTTGTGGGTGCACAGACAGAAAGAGAGACATAGCACTGATTGTGTAGGTCTGATTTTCTTCAGAAACCAGGAAATAATCAGTAACCATGCATGCTCTTCCTCAAATCTAAGTTCCACCTCTCACCAGGATAAAATTAGTTGAAAGAGAATAAAAAGAACAAAAACAAGCACTAGAAAACACAACTTAAAACTGAAACAGGAGAGGCTGGTTGCTTAGGCTTTGATAAAATAAAGCCTTCTTTGAAGATGTAAATGTATACAGCTACAAGGGAAAACCATGATCAGTTCTCAGGTTCTGACTGAAAGTGCTGCCTAGGCTGAACTTGTACCATGCTTCACTCAGCTAATTTTACAATGGAGACCCAGCTGAGCAGTGGAAATAAAAAACTACCACACTTCCCTGTTCTGTAAACTTGGCAGTGTCTTTCCTCTGAGCTCTTCCCAGCAGTATCTGCCCTGAGAGCCTCTGCAGTTGTTTGGATGGTGTTACCTCCAACAACCAATGCTAGCTGACATAAAATGAAGAAAACATCTCTCTTTGAAATATGATCTACATAAAATATATTTAAACACCAGTGTAACTCTTACGTGGAAGTGTTGAGTGTCTCCAAAAACCATTAACTGCTAAATGTTCCCAAAGCATTTGATGAATATTCTACTGCATATTATTTTAAGCAAATCAGTTAATACATTTCATACACTAGTTGGAGGAAATATCTTTCTTTAAAATCGTATATGCTGTGAAACCATAATGATACCAAACAGAAAATAAAACATCCTAGAAAACATTTATGTAAAACAAAAAGTTAATTTGGGGAAACTTGTAGAAGATTAATTAACCCTCTTGCAGTTACATGGCAAATGTTACCTCAAAACACAGTACCATAGAAAAATTAAATATAGTGTAAATACACTTTCTTGTAAACTTATTAGGATTTACAGAATAGCATGAAATAATAAGAACAGAATTCATGTCAATTAGTTCTGACATGAAGCCATGAAATTTTACTTTGCAAACAGCAAAAAGAAAAGTATTTTGTTCAGAACCTGATCCAGCTCTACCTACAGACAAAGAACTAGTGGGAAAATCTAATGGAAAACTACAGATCACACTAAAAATAAAGTGATTTTAATGTAAATATATATTTAAGATAACAGGTAGCTGAAGACAATATATAGGGCTAAGAATAAGAGCTGTTGTCCTTATCACAGATTATTAAGAATCTGATTCATGATCTAACTTGTAATTGTGCTGGATGCTCTACAGATAAAGAACAAAAGATAGTCCAAAAAAAAGCTATTTTAAAATATCAGGAATAGTAGTCTGACAGGAGAATGAAGTATGTTGACTTCATTGCTAGCAAATATAGAATTCAATTAGGAATTCATATGGAAGGATTTCTGTCTTAAAGGATAAAGAGATTACAGAAAACCTCAAGGATTTCTTTTGCATGGGTCTTCACAGAGGATAATGGAGACATACTTTGCTACATGTAGTGAAGGTATCAGATGATGGAACAAGTCAAGAAATTAAATTTAAATAAATCACTACAACCAGATGACATTCACCTTAGATTAAGATTTATTAAATAACTAATTACTAAACTACCTATATTGCTGCATAAAATAATGTAATTTATGTATAGCATAAGCCTGTATGTTTGTCAATTTATATCCTTCTTGCCAAATAGGTTGCCAAAGGTAATCCCAAGAAGCCTAGATGAGTGAACTTCTTTTTACTAAAAATCTTTGTCCCATTGCTGTTAAGTATTTTTCAAGAGAAAGGTGTGGCTTCTCGCTTTTAGGTTTTGCTCGTGTTGCCTTTTCATTAGTCATTCATTATTTGCTGAAAAATATATATTTATCTCTGGCAATTCTTATGTACAATTGTCATGTTTTAAGGATAGCATTCTCCAAGTTAGTACTCCTGCTAAAATCACATGCTGTTTCCGCTCTCTCTCCAGCTGGAGGCACAAAAGGCAAAGATCATGGGTTGAGATAAGAACAATTTCCTGGAAACAGCAATGAGATAAGAAAATGAACAGTAACAGCAGCAATATTAATGACTAAAGGTATAAGTAAAGAAATGATTGATATGGAAAGTCCCCAACAATAAACAATACCAGACCTTTCTATCTGCCATGTTTTCTTGGCAGGAAACCTTTCTTGCCAGAAGACAGTCCCTTCCCCCTTTTCTGGCGATGTCATGCGGTGGTACAGTGTAATCTCCCTTCCAGTTACTGGAACCCTGTCTTGTTGGAACCAGGACAGCAAAGTAGGCTACATTGTTCAATCCAGAGACATTTCACCACATTACAGACAACTCAACTACTTTTTATACTTTTGTGCTGGTGGTTACTATTCCATGACTATGTGAAAAAAGTTAATTTATATAAACAAATCTTTCAACAATCTTGAAAGTTGCTAAGATTCAAGCACTGACTCTCTCATAAAGTGTCCTGCAGTGCTGCTGCACTTTGGTCCTCATAGCACATCCACAGGTCTGTCTCTTCAGGACTGTCCACTTGCCATAACAGCTTTTCTAATAAAATTAAAATTTCCCTAGGAGCATGAAAAAATATTTGCTATATTCTCTGATGTTGTATATTCAATGATTGATTTTAGAATATTATGTCAGATATACGATGATTTCCTGAAAAAACAGATTCTAACAATTGTCCTCATTAGTCAGCCAGACCTGATATTGAAACCTTAAAGCAAAATGAAATCAACTGAAATGCTTTGCAACCCAATATTGCAGCATATTTAAAGAGGAAAACAGGGGTTTTGAGATCCATGCGGGTATAATACATGCATACATAATATACACACAGGTATAACACAGGCACTGGTGAAGCCATACCTCAAGTACTGTCTCCAGTTCTGGGCCCCTCATTTCAAGAAAGATGCTACTACATGATCAGAGAATGGCAACAAAGTTTGTGGACATTCTAGAGAGTAAGTCCTATGAGAAGTGGCTAGGAGAGCTGGGGTGGTTTTCCATGGAGAAAAGGAGGCTTAGTGAAGATCTTATCACTCTCTAAAATTACCTGAAGGGTGAAAGGAGGTTGTAGTGAGCCTACATCTCCCAGGTAACTAGTGACAGGACTAGAAGAAATGGCCTCAGTCTGTGCCGGGGTGCTTCAGGTTGGACATTGGGAGCAAGCTTTTCATTGAAGAGGTTGTCAAATATAGGAATGGGCTGTACAGGGAAGTGGTGGAGTCACCATCCCTGGAAGTGTCCAGGAAATCACTGGACGTGGCACTTAGTGCTGTGGTTTAGTTAATATGGTTGTGTTCGGTCAAAGGTTGGACTTGATGATCTTGGAGGTCTTTTCCAACCTTAATGATTCTATGATTCCACGATTCTGTAATGGTCGTATACCTGCTCAGGCGCTGGGGGTTGTGCTTAAATACTTGTGAAACTTTCATCTGCTGTGTGCCTCTCATAGCAGCCATGAGAGACTGTAACATGAAATATCTTTTATTTTATTATAGTGTTGTAAGCAATTGTTTTTTTAAGTATTCCAGTGAGGGACTAAATGTACCTATCTAATAAGATTATCATCTCTCAAGTCATATATCTGGAATATTTTCTGGTTTCTCTGATATGTACTGTCTTAAGCTTGAGTAAGAGTGTTTTTCATGAATTAAAAAAAAACATAACTCAGTGTGTCTTTTAAATTGCTTAAAATTATAATGCAGAAATTTTCTGTGTCAAAGATAATGTAACGCAATGTTGTCTGTCACAACAGGCTCTATGACATTACGGGACCAGTCATCTGGTAACAGACAGGGTTTTTTTCCTCTTCTTCATTGATGATCTAATGTCTTTTTTGCTTATATTTTTATTTCACAGACATTGACACACTACCTTGAGAAGGTTCAAATGTATAAGCTCTCATTTGTCTTTGTAAAAGGCAGCACTGCAAATTTATTCTTTCCATTTTGCCTTTTTATTTTAGGCGAGGGGAGGGGGTGGGAGGCGTAGTGAGAGAGTAATAGTACCGAATTAAATCATAGAATCATCAAATCATAAAATAGTTATCTGTTTATAGAAAATAAATGTTGGAGCTTTTAGGTGGTTATGTCAAAGACATTCTTTCCAAATCTCCTATAGAAATATAGAGCATAAATTGGTTACTTTGGATTGCCTGTAGCAATAAATATTTTTCTAATGAAAACATGTATTGAGAAAAAGTCCATGGATTTTTACATGGCTTTTCGAGTTTTTTGAAATCCCCAGCAGTCAATTTAGTTGCTCTAATCTTTAAACCTAAGGGTCTAATTCTGACAAAGTCTTTTGATATGTTTTCATTACTTTCCTATGATGTTTGCTTGGAGAGAACTATAGAGTATTGCAACAGAAATTCATATTAGAATAACATTCCTCCTCAATTTTCTGAGACTCAGAAAATTTGTCAGGCATTTATTCAGTGCACAACTGCATAACTCTGAAAAGACTCATTAGGAAAACTTCTTATTTCCATACAGGACACATTATGGTCATTGTGCAGATGATCTTTAAAAATACAGTTAAAAATTTAGCATATTCAAGTTCTTCAGTACCAAAGTAGCCATAAACCTATTTGCTATTTAGCCATTTAACACAATTATTTACTCTTCAAGAGATATACAGTTACTATAGCAACAGCTACATTTACAGTCCCAGAATAAATGGAAAGCCTAATCTGTCCTGCCAGTAAAGCAAAAAGCTTTTTAAAATGTAGTTTATCAGTTGCCTTTATAATAGAAATTAGTGGCACTCAAATTATGAACCATGATCTGGTTGCAGACTGCCAGCTTTGATCTTGAAGGCAACTGTTACACCCAGCTCATGGTTTGACTGCGTGTTCAGTAGCTTCGACAAGTGACAGTAATATACTCTTTTATTTTCTTCTTTTTTTTCTTTAGACTATGATAAGATGACAGATGCAGACAGAGCAAATGAGAGAATCTTTAGCTGACTCTTTTTGTGGTTGAAATGATCAGTAACCTAGGGTGAAAAAGAGCTACCTTTCACAGAAAATGTTAATTTAATAGCAATGAAATAAAAAATTAGAAGTAATATATTTTTTAGAAGCATTACAATTTTCCTTATATAAAGATATAAATTAGAAAATTTTCAAAAGAGAGTTATATAACTCTTTGCAGGCTTCCTTACTGCTCAAGGAATTTGTGTGTGCAACTAGATATGAATTGGTTTTACAAATTAAATTAGACTAAAATAAGATATCACTGTATTCAGCAATGTGCTTGCAAAATCTACCTTACATTACATTATGTGCAGAGCCTGGGTTCCTCAAAATAAAAATATTTGCTACAAAAAAGGATACTAAGGCGATCCATTTGGATGGTGCATTTTTATATTAAAGACGATGTTAAATAAATATTCTTGTTACTAAATTACCAAACCTTACAGGTGGCTGCACAAGGAGTTACGTGAGGAACAAAGCTCCATTGGTCTCTGCATCAAATCAGTGGAGCATGATTTGTACTCTGTGTCAACGGCGAGTCACTGGAGTTGGGTCGGTCAATGCCTGGCTTGCTCTTCCTCTCCCCTTGTGCTGGCTGGATCACACCCTTTGGGACAGGGGCCATAAGGGCTCTCCAGAGCACTTATCTCCTGGTCTGCAGGTGCTGCTAACACGGCATATCAAAGAAACACCTCAACCGACCCTGCTTGCTTGCAGTCATTAGTAAGAACGTTTGTGTTCTGGCCTTGGAGTGGCGCATATTCTTGCTCTTTATAAAAATAATAAAGAAATGGATATATTTTCACTGTTTTGGCTATTTCAATGCTTTTAAAAATAATGTTAATCCTAAATTGTGCTATCTCCAGCATTTGTGATTCTTCTTCCATTTGAATATATATGATCTTATTAAAAAAAAAAAAAGAGGACATTTCTGCACTATACACACACTGCCTTAGCTGATTTTCTCCTCCTAATTATTGCAAAGACTGAAGAAGAAACTTCTCCTGACAGATACATAAAACTCTGTCTTGAAGTTTGATTTTCACATTTTAAAGTAGTGCTTTTTAGAGCTTTTGTTTATGATATTTTCAATAAAAGAAAATTCCTGTGTATTCTTATGCAAGGAAAGCATCTAGATTCATAATGTTTGAAGAAAGCTGGAATATTTTCAGGTTTAAGGGCCTCCTGGCAGGAGCTCACGTGAAACAGTCTCTTCAGATAAGAAGACTGGAAAATAGTCAGTGTTTGCAGATGTACTGAACATATCTAATCAGTAACATGTCATACTACCTGTATCTTGGTTACTGCATAGTAGGTAGATATTTTGCAGCCAGCTGCTCTGAGATTTAAAAAAAAACAAACTATGGCAAATTATAATGTTAGCATTAAGCAAAAATTATCTTAAAACTAAAAACTACCTATTTCTGTAATTTGTGAGGAAATAATATTTTAAAATATGTGTTATTTTAACTGAAATGATATGTTGAAAGATTCAATCATTGGTTGTACCTTATTTCACAGATATTTTAAAAATTACAATAATTTGCTAAAAAAATGGTTATTAAGGAAGGATGCGGAATGGCACTGCATGTTCTTCCAGAGCACAGAGCTGAACTGAACGCAAGCAGCTGTAAATTAAGAAATGCAGAATTTCTAAATCAGACTTCTAAATTCAAGAAGTACTGAAATACAGACCACACTCACACAAACTTAACTCTGCCTTCATTAGCAGCGGTCCAATCCAGTTGTAACATGTGCATTTACTTTTTCATGGACAGAACAAATAGGAAACGTTTAGCCCTATATTAGAATAAATTAATTCAATCTCAAGGCCTCTTTGTAGTAATCAATGAGTTGTTCCTTCTCTCTTTTGTATTCTTTTGTACAAGGTTAATGTTAAAAGTTTTGAGTTGCTAACAGCATCCTCATCGCCAAATCTGGGCTTTATTTTTTACTGCAGTTACAATAATTTCAAACACACAAAAAGAGGATCAGTGTCTCCACTTTGTTTTTCTGTTCCCAGAGGTTCAAACACCTCCCCTCGTATTCTCCCCATCCTCCCGTTACTTGATCATTTGTGCTCTCCTGAGAAGCTTTTCCATGCATAATTCACACCCCTGCCCCTCTTCATCCATTCTTAAAATTCTGTCTAAATTTTTTGCAGATTGGATTTCTTAAGAGTAGAAATGAGACATCTTCCCTTTTCCTCTTTTAACGGGACAAGTTTGAGCTACAGGTGTGCAGATCTATGGATGGACTCTCACATGATTTTGTGTTGCTGCTGGTGCTCGGCCTTACGCAGCTATGAGCTGGGAGAAGACAACTCCGCTTTCCGCTATCTTCCACCCCACGTGAGCGCTGCTTGGCTATGCTCCCCGGGTGTTTGGCTTGTATAGGTGAACATGAGGAACACTTCGGTTATGTGCTCTGCAGACACTTAACTGAGCAGTGTTGGAAAATAAATCTCGTGAATTATCGCTTTTGACACTATTGAAGTAATTGTGGCTGTGTATAATAAGTAAAAAAAACCCCCACAACCAAAAATCATTGATGCCAATAACTAATATGATTACATTTTTTTGTTCAAATATGTGCAAAAATGTTGATACTTCTGACCTGTAGACCACACTGGGAAAGGTGAAAGAGGAGTGAGAAGATTATGTGCTGGGAACCTTTTACTCCGATAACTTACATTTGAATCTATGACTGTAAGTTAAACAACAAAGCCAAGGAAGTGAACTTAGGCTTTTGAACTTCAGAGCACATATAGAAATATTGACCTTTGAACAGCCGAGTTCCCAACATTAAATATGAGAAAACTGGGATTTCTCTACAGCACTTCTCACATTTGCAATTTTCTTCTTTATCTTTGAAGGAAAAATTCTTCAGTCCTTGTTCTATCAAAACTGCCAGTATTAATTATTAATAGGAATTTTGTTCAATGAATAATGACAGAAATGGCACCCTTTGTTCTCAACAATTATTTATTTTCAGTCTGTGAAACTCTTCAGTTATATCTTCTTGTAGTTTTGGATCACGTATGCCTTAAATTTCCTCATGTCATTTATCTCTCAACCTTGGTTGTCACACAAAAAATATAACTTTTAGCGGCAGTTTTGTCTTCATCTCAGTTTCCTTTTTCTCAGTATTAACTCTCATTAGTCCTTAACTGTCAATTTTAGTTTCTATTATTGCTTTGAGGAAAAATACCATAATTATCTAGAACACTGAATATGTATTGACTAGGTTAACATTTAGATTCAGTATTACAGATATGAATATTAAAAAAGACCTCTTCAATTCAAAAAGTTTAAATCACTTCTCAAATATTCTGATCTTATTCTGAACTTTAAAAAAAATTCCGGAGAAAGGATTCATAGTTTAACTTATGGTTTTTTTTATTGGAGATATAAAATAATCTTGTTAGAGTCAACATTTCTCAATAGAAAAAAACCTAGCTATTTGTCAACAGAAGCATGAAGACAACATTCAATAATAATTAGTATACAGAAATTATTAATCTGTTACGTACACTGAAACTGATTTGACAATTCAAGTTATTAACAAGGAGGTAGAGGTTCATCCTTTCACAGTCATGCTGATACCTTCCTCTCTTCTCTTACTGCCTTTGCAGAAAAGTCTAATGTGGGGTGGTTTTTTTATTATTTTTCCCTAATAGAATATGGACTGGAGAAACAAGCAGAGCTGAAAAATCCTTTATAAGTTAACATAAAAAGTATCCTTAAGACTGAAGTTTGGTCTGGTAAAAATTTTCAATTCACTACTGGAGAAGTTCTCATTTATCAGCTAGCACTCACAGAAGCCATTCCCAGGAAGCACTATGGAAGTGGGTATGACTAATTTCTCACAGGTACTTTCCGTGTGGCAGACTCTTTCTGGAGGTTAAAAGAGTAGAGCGTAGCACAAGCACAAACTATTCTGTGCCTTTTGGCCTGGGAGTCTGGGAATAACACCCAGCACTGTTTAGTTTGCTAACACAGATGTAGAAGTATAAACTGGGATCTGATGGTTCTAAATACTATCTTATCTGAACTGTTCATTGCTGCCACAGGAGGTGTCTTGGGCACTGTGGTAAGCTGCCTGAATATGACTCTCAGTGTTCAGAAAATGCCTGTCTTCTTCATAATTTACCTTTTCTTATTGATTTCATAATTGAATTATGCAGCATTGACTGTAACATTGCAAGGATGGAATTGTGAAGATGGCAGACCACAGTGAGTGGAATTAGAAGTGCCTTTTCAGACATACAACAGTATGCCTGAGGAAGCCTCCTGAAAAAGGAGAGGTTGGGTTTAGTATAAGAAGTCTTTTATCTTTTTAATGTTTATGATTCTCTGAAAATAATATTCAAGGAAGTAGCTCTTATGAAAGACATTCTTGGATACAGAAAATAATGATATTGATGAGAACAAATTAGTTTCATGGTGGAAGTGTTTAAAAATAAAAGTTTCTTTGAACTCAGTGAGAACCAGATTTAATGAAATTTAAATTAAAGTGAATGGAATAGAAATGTAAGAGTTAATCAACTGGAATGGCAATAATATGGAATAGAGGCTCTTTTCTTCGAAAGAAACTGCTTGAATAAAATCATCTATCTTGATGTTTATTGTTCTTTGACTGAGGCATGCAAATGTATATTTTGAAAGCCAAATTCTGATCCAATTAAAGTAAATATCAAGGATTTGGATTTTTTCTGTCTTTGAGATTGTCTCTTCTATAGGAAAGTGAATTGCCTGCCTGCACTTTTGTGGAAGTGCATTTTGGCAGCTCAGCAAGGTCCTTTTTTGTTGTTCTACTGCAGCTGGTAATACATTACAATGACAGAATTTTCATCTTTCTTAACATAATTTCATATTTAGTATGAAAATAGTAATCTAAAGTTAATGCTGCTACTTTCTAATTTTGCTAGAGTTTTGCAGGTTGCAATAGAAAATAGATAAAATCTATAGATAGATCACTTTTGTTGTGACCACATATTCTTTATTTGATTCGTGACCAGCTGGAGGTTTGCCTTAAAATCATTAACAATCTGTCCACACTATGGAAACAAAATTAGGGTAAGTCAAGGCTTGCATTCACTTCAGTGACATATATACAGTACCTTTTTGATTTATTTTCCCCTTTTCTCCTGTAATATTTGTAAATATTAACCTCTCCTACTACAACCATATTACTGAGGATATCTTCCATTAAAAAAATTACCTTACTCTATTCCTGGATTGAAGGTTTTCATATTTATTTTAAATTCATTGTTACTGCTGTGGTTATCTAATTTATGTTGGTAAAACAATGATTTTATCTCATCAATGAACCAAATACCCATAAATTATTATTACAGCAATATGGAAAAACTGAAAATCACAGATGACTCTGTTGATGGACCCAGTTTTTGAGTGACATGGCTACAAGGCTAGACTACAGGGTTGTCCAGAACAGTGTCCTGTCCCTGCTCATTGAACTATATCAGCTACAAGATGCAGTTGTGTTTCACCCAGTATAATTCCTCAGCAACTTCTACCAATTCTTCTGAGACAGAAATTTACAATGTCTTAGCTTTATAGTTCTTGATAGTTTTTCATTTCATGAAAACAATTAATTTGATTTTGAAGGAATCGCCTCTTCTGTAGGACAGCTAGCAGTGAGCACAGAACTCCGTATCCCTATGAAATTCTGGCAGCAGATGCCTGTACTCAAACGAGGTGGCTGCCACCACGGATTCTCTTTACTTCTGACTCCATTTTTCAGTTCTAACTGGCTTGGGGTGGACAAGTTCCCTGGAGGCAGTCAGATACAGGCTCTCTAAGGCTTCAGCAGTTCACTATTCAGAGCGGCTTCAGCAGTTCAAGTGAGAAATGTTGATAAGATCGTCCAGTGCTTTATTCTTCATTGATTCCTTGACTGTCTAGTCAGTGTCAACAAGACGCACATTTCAATTTAGTGCCTGTCCTAGGGTATTAACCACAAGGCACAGACAAATCAGAAGATGCCACAGAAAGGATACACAAACCACTTTTTTTCTATATGTCTAACCACATCCAGTACACAAGATCTTAAAAGTTACTCTACATAGCACCATTACCACAAGTTCAACTCTTGTGTTTGGAGAGGAAAGAGGTAGCACAAAAGCCCAGGGGGACTTCATTAATGTGCACTCACATGCAGGGGTGGAACTAAGCAGTTATACAAGACAGAGCAGGTAGTCTCCAAAGCAGCTATGTGGAATATTTCACAGGTCAAGGTCTCAGTGGACTTGTTTCCAGTAGCACAACAGCCTTTATAATCAGACTGGCAGCAGTCATGTGTTCTGTAGACCTGACACCTACCTTCTACTCACACTGGAAGTCCCTCCCTCCAACTTCTTTCCTCATCCAATAATAAAACCATACAAATAAAAGAAGTAATTATGATTTACCTGTTTTAACCATAAGGGTTGGTGTTGACTGTAGTGAGGAGTGAATAAAAAGATTTCCCCTGAAAACTGATGAGCCTTACAGTGCTTTTATTTTGGGTCCAGAAAATGACACCTGAAGCAGCAACAGATGTCCTCTGGACTCTTCTAAAACTGCAGGATCCAAATCAATCTGTTTGCCTTAAGACATCCCTGAAAGAAGACCTCTTCAATATTTCAATAATAGGAGCATATCTGCGATGCCATGGGCCAGGTGCAATTGCTGTTCTTCATTGTTAAGATAACCAAGTTAATCTCCTTGAACCATGTGCAACATTCTCTTATCAAGAGAAAGTCATGAGTTCAACTGACTTTTTCTGCTGCTGGATTACCCTGATTCTGAAGAGACAGAGGCACAGCTTTTTAAAGGCACAATTGACACCATCTAAGATTTTCTGGAAGACTATTGATGTAATCATCAGGACAGAGCAAAATGAAACAGAATAGCAGAAAAGGATTTCAGAAGACGATTCAGTAATGAGTAACATCAAATGAAAATAAGGTAGGCAAAGAAGAATCGGGTTATTGATGTAAAAGGTAGAAGAGAAGTTGGATAGAAGAGGGACAGCTACATCTTAGAGATTTGATATCTTGTGGTTGATGTTAAAATCAGAACCACGGATTGGAATAATGAAGAGCTAGAAACAACTTGAGATATCACAGGGGCTCTTAACAATTTAAGACCCTCTTATTGGCTCATGTGTTGGAAGACTTTACAGAATCAAACAGAATCACAGCATCATTAAGGCTGGAAGGCACCTCTTGAGATTGTCTAATCCAACCCCCTTGCTCAAGTAATGTCGGGTAGAACACATTGCACAGAATCATGTCAGTCAGGTTTTGAATATCTCCACAGATGGAGACTCCACAACATCTCTATCAACCTGTTCCAGCATTTGATCACGGTCGCAATAAAATAATTTTTGTGTATTGAATTTCATGGGATTAATTTTGTGCCAATTTCTTCCTGTTATGTTACCAGGCATCACTGAGAAGAGTCTGGCTCCCTCTTCTTCATTCCCTTCAATCAGATATTTTACATATTGATAACAAATCTCTTAATGCTGAACAGTCCAAGCTCTTTCAGTCTCTCCTCATACAAATGATGCTTCAGTCCTTTGATGACATTTGTGGCCCTGTGCTGGATTCACTCCAGTAAGTCCATATTTTGCTTGTACTGCAGAGTCCAGAACTGGACACAGTACTCAGATGTCTTACCAGTGGTGAGTAGAGATGAAGGATCATCTCTTGACCTGCTGGCAACACTTCGTAATTCAGACCAAAATAACACTATCATTCTTTGCAACAAAGGCACATTGTTGGCTCATGTTCAACTTGCTGACCATCAATAACTCATGGTCCTTCTCTGCAGAGCTGCCTTCCAGCCAGTTATAGCAGTTTACTGGTGCCTGGGTTCTTTCCTCCCAAGACACAAGTGCTTACATTTCCCTTTGCTGAATTTCATGAGACTCCTTTCAGCCCAGTTACCCACTCTATCTAGGTCTCCTGGTCTACTGGCTACTCCTTTCAGTTTTGTATCACTGCAAATTTCCTGGTCTGCACCCTTCCCCATCATTCATGTCAGTAATGAAAAGTTTAAATAGCAGTGACAGTGTCAGTCCCTGGGGTTATCCACTACTGACTTGCCTCCAAACTTTGTGGCAGTGAAGCCTATTTGAAGCAGATTTTGAGCCAAGCTTTAGTTTCCTCGAAAAGTGGTCTGTGATCCAAATTAAAATCAGTAGTTGAGAAACATCATGGCATGTGTTTCAACAGTGTACTATTGTTTCAAACAAATACAAGTTTTACTTCTCTCTTCATGTGATGAAGCATAAAGATATTGAACGTAATTTCATTTTTGTCTCATTCTTCATTATTTGAATAATATCTATATTTATATTGTGATTAGACTACTTTATTTGAACTAGAAGTGGCTGTTTCTCCTTCTTTCCTTACATTGTGATGTAACTTTCTAAATTATATAAAACATATTAATTGCTCAGGACCCTTTCAGGATTTATAATGGCAAGTCTGAAACAATCCTGGCGAATGTCATACATAAACAAAAAAATCTATTGAAGAATAAAATAACCAAGACTGTACAATTCCAAAACAGTGAAATCCTATTTTAATAGATTTAAGAGAACCACAAATATCATGTTGCCATGACCACCTAGATGAATTATTTTCTCTCTAGCCTAGTAGTAGCGACAGTTCTTGCACTATAATTCTTAGAAGTTTCTTATGCTTCCACCCATTTCTTAGGTTCCTTAACCTCAACCTTCCCTTGCATAACTCCCTAATTTTTCAGCATACTTCAGAAAATATCTACAAGAGAGAATTTATGACATGAGATTTTCAGAACAACAGTGTAAGGACAGATCGAACACCTCACGAACGCTGGTCTGCATGGACATCAGCCAGGTGCACAAAGATGCGTCATCCCCTCTGCCCCATCCGTGCGCAGGTTGGGTGTACCCCTGCACAGTACACTGTAAGCAGTCAAAAATATTAAAACAAGATGAAAATCAGTTATGTGGGGGAACATAAGATAATCAGATTCCCATAGGAGATATAATTGAGATGAGAATACTGGATTGTTAATTTTCATATTTAATTACAAAGTAATTTTTGTGTGAAATTTTGTCAGAACAGATGTTTTATGAGAGTGACTCCTGTACTGCAGCAAAATTTGGTGCCTTTACAACTTGTTTTGGAAGACACAGGGTATCAGGGTCCTGTGTACATGCTGCAGGCGTTATTGCTGTGACTGCTAAACGTTATGCGGTTACTTTTGTAGTAGGGATGGGATTGAGGCCTCCAACTCATTTCACAATAGACTATTGAATACCCATCAGCTGAAGCAAATTTCAGTCAGTAGCAATCCGAAATGCAATTGAACTTAATGACCTAGAGGTGAAAGGCTCTGTATCTCATTACCTCTTCCCTAAACCTTCCAGTCCCAGAGTGTTTTCTTCAGTCATTTGAAAAGAAACACCTATTGTACAGACATAACTGCTGCTGAGTATCTCAGTCATTTAACTTTAGCTTGTTGAGTTTCATTATTGTTTATTCCTTTGTCTCAAGCTGAATCATTTTCTATGAATCAGATAAAGCACTATCATTATGATATCATTTATGAAGGCTACATAATTGTAGCTTTTCTCACTAAATCTTTGAAATAGTGCATTTCTTTCCTCACTAAATACTAATTTATTTTCAGATGTGGCTATTACATTATTCTTTTTATTTCTCAAGGAAATCCTTTTTAAGTAGACATCCTCTGTATTTTTCTACAAGTATCTGAATTGTTCATTAGCCTTAACTGTAAAATGAATTTTCTGAGAGATATTGTACAAAAGTATTTTTGATATTCAGGCAATTTTTCAAATAAGTTTCTGGTTTTAAAAATTTGAGGAAGAGATGTATATATTTTATACTTGACCTGAACAAAACCCAGAGTTTGCTACAAAAATTATATTTTCAATGCATTTATCTGACCTGTCAGTGTCCATCAGTTAGAAATATTTTAGGCACCATTAAAGTAAAGCATCAGAGACATCAGAAGTTTGTTTCTCTCCAAGTAATAAGTTTACACCCTGAAAAGTGAAAGATAATAATCCAAATCCTTACTACTGCTGAAAAAAAAAAAAAAGTCTCACCCCTTAAGATTTCAGGTATATTACTTGTGGTGAATTCTAGTGACAGTGAGCCGAAGATATTATTTAGTGACTAAAAATCCTACTTGGAAAAAACATTTAGGGTAAATGTTTGTGTTCATCCCTCTTCAGGAAAAAAAAAAAAAGAAAAAAAAAAAGAAAAAAAAAGAAAANGTCAAAAAAAAAAAAAAAAAAAAAAAAAAAAAAAAAAAAAAAAAAAGAAAAAAAAAGAAAAAGCTCTGCTTGGCTTTTTGTGTGTGCTTAACTTCCACAAGATTCACAAACCACTAAACCAGAAACATGCTCTTTAAAAGACTGCAAGCAGTGGGAGGTCACATAGAACAAGATGCCTGGCAGCTGGAAAGCCCTTCTGTAATGAACATTGGCACTAGTGGCTCCTTTGAACCAGGAACGATTCTAATGCAATTGGGATATTTTACCAGCATTTCTCTTTTTCTTTTTAAAAGTAAAGGAAAAAAACAACCATCCCAGTTGCATTTCAGAAAAAGGTAGACATACTCATTTGCATATATGGTCAATTGAAATTATCTTAAAATCTCTGTATCTGTGTTTTATAGATAATCAGGCAAGTAAAAGTCCCCCTTAAAAGTAGAACAACAGGAGAGAAATAAGCATTTCAAACTTGTATTTTTCATTTCCTTTGTTTAATGTATGGATTTTTTATGTTAGCATGATCATCAACATCATCATCATGTCTCTCAAAAGGATTTCATTGACTTGTAACCTCAAATCTATATAAAATCCTGTAGATATAATTTTAATAGATATTTAGAATGATCATGTATGTAGGACACAAATGAAAATTCCTTGTCTTTCCCCAATTTTTTTTTATGGTTTTGAATATGAATATAGTGGTTCCCCAGGACCTTCTTGCTTCTATATTCAGCAAGACCATCATCCAGGAGATCATTTAATGTACAATAAGAGGTAAAAAATTGTATTTTCATTCTTCTCCAAAATGAAGTCAGGTAAGAGCATATATTGAAAAACTATCTGCAGAGGGTTGAATTATGCAAGAGAGTTTTATTCCTTCTAAGCCACAGGAATGCAATACAGAATTCTTCACAAAATATCTGTAATGCTGAACAACAGTCCTACTAAAAAACTGTACTTTTCTTTGCAATTGTAGCAGAGCTGTAAAGAATTTGATGTGTCTTTACCTTAAACTGTCCTCTCATCCATAAAAGTGGACCCTTGTGAACAGAGCTGAGATTTTTAGCAAAGGGAAATGTGCAGCCATCGTCTTTACTGTAGCTACTTTTTTGATTGGTAGAAAACTTTAATTTCAATCAAATCTGTTAATCTGGGCTGTTCCTCAGACATTATACTACCTTTCTTTTTTTTTCTTAAGCTATTTATATTAGCCCTTACGTTTATAAAAGTGCTCAACCATTTTTTAAGTTGCAATAAAAATAGCAGGCACCACAAGATGGAAAACAGAAAAGGAAAATATATCCCACCCAAAAGAAGAATTTCTTATAAGTCAATCAATGCTATAAACATTATAGGAATTTTATTCCAAGGGGCTTTAATTTGCTGTGTATTTTAAAAATTGAGGCTTGTTAGGGAGTACGGTTGTGGGGAAAAGTGTCAAGGACTACGATTCATAACATATTTGAAGAATGAAAGTGGTTTCAGACCCTCAGGCATGGGAATTTCTGATATGGTATTTTTTCCCTACTCCATGAACATTATTTATTTATTTGATGTTAAAGGACGACATACAGAAAATTGAAACAGAATGCAAAACGTCTGTTGTAGACAGCCCAATTTCTACAGGGTTTAGTTCTTTGTAGGTGAATTTGTCTTTTTGTGTACAGACTGTCCTTATCTGGTGTTCTCATCTTTTCATATTCCCTTGCCCTTTTTTTCCCAAGGAATACAGACAAGCCTTCCAAATTTTTTTTTTTTTTTTAATTCTTCGAGGATCTGCTTTGCCTTCATTTATACCAAACAACCTCTAAGTCCCATGTTGCAGGTAGTGGCATCCAGGTCAAGGAGTACTTGGCTGGACTCTTGCTGGAGCCCAGAAAAATAGTAATGATTTTTCTGAAGGCTTACTGTAGATTGTACAGAGGTGTTTGAAAAGCTTGGATAAATCCTCTGCTTGTGATGAAAAAGTGCTTCTTTTGTCAGGATTGATTTATCAAAGAGTGGGGTTTAGGGTTGGGGTTTTTTTTGAGAATATATTACCTGAATTGATGAGAAAATTCAATATTGTCCAAAATATTTTTAATACAAAATAACTTGCACATAGGAACATTTGCAGGGACTATTAAGAGGTAAGTGGGTGAAGACTGGCAATGCTGAGGCCACAGACAATAACAGGGATCTGATAAAAGGGAGTGGAGTTTAAGGGAAGATTTGAGCACGTAGGTGAAAAAAAAGAAGAGAAAAGTAGTAAGATGAGAGGAAGAGAAAGAGGGAAAAAGGAAAGAGTTGAGAATTTTGTGGGTGATAGTTCCTTCTAGCTCTAGCTCCCTTTTCCATGAGCATTTTCTTGGGGGAACAGGGCAGGAATGGTATGGAAACAGGGCCGGAGGAGGTATTATCCCTTTAGACATTCTTGGTCTCACCTGATATCAGATAAGTCCTCTATCTCTTCTCCCAAGTAATTTGAATCTCTTCTTCAAAACAAGTATGAACATACTGTTTTCCTCATCTGCAGTGCATTAAGAAATTTTCTGGTCTAGGTGTTTTGAATGTCCCCTTTCACTCGTGTACACGTTAGGATACCAGGAGCTGCTGAATAGTGTTTGAATAGATCTTTGTGATGTTGCCAGCACAGAAGTCATCACTGCTCCTCTATGTAGTCAAAACATAGAACTAGTGTAGAAACTGATACGTAGTTAAAGGACAGAAAAATATGTTTTACAGTTTCTGCATTACTGTAATTAGGCAGATAAATAGCAAAATCTAATAAAAGAACAGGAATAGCTCTACTCTTCCAGAGCTTTGGTTTTATCTGTGTTCTTTCTGTGCTATTTGTTGAAGAGAAATAACTCCCTTAAATTTTCTTTCTTTGAAAATATCAATATTTCATATGACATACCCACTATTTTGAAATTTTTATGAACTTTGAGGTGATTGAACATAGAAAATTCACAAGATATTTAGAAAGTAATCTGATGCAAAGGCTCCTGAGGCGTCACTCTCAGCTTCCTTCAAGCATCAGCTAAGGTTGCCAATTCCATTCTGCTTGGTTTTGAATTCTCATACATGCACACACTTTTAGAATCAAACTAAAACTATTGAATATGTTCAACTTTAGAAGTGATTTCTCATCATGTAGATAGCCTGTTGCCCAAGGTGAAAACTCATGCTATCTGCAAAAATGTCTTATTTCTGTGATTTAGTAGATTTTTTTGTTAATAACCTTTCTATACATATTACCTTTGCCATGTGAATAGCTTTTGCAAACTGATAAGTACACAAAAAATAAATAATAATGTCTTTTGGTTTTACAATGCCTAGTATATATATTCATTGCAGTATTTTGGTATGTCCTGTGCTACTTTTCTTATATTTGTCTACCATGCCCAGCTGAAGAAGGTAATTAAATGTAACCATGTTTATAAAAGGAAAAAACAACAAACAAGGAGAGGAGGTGGAGGAAGAGGATAAAAAGAGAGTGAGAAATAGTAAAGGCACTGCCAAGTTAGAGAAGAAGAAGGGAGACCCGCTACTCCAGGTGCCAGAGATGAGATTCCCCTGTAGCCCACGGAGAAGACCACACCAGAGCAGATATCCCTACTGCAGCCCAAGAAGCAGTTAGATACTTCCTGAAGGAACTGGAGCCTGTGGAGGGCCCATGCTGGAGCAGGTTTATCCTGGAGAACTGAAGCCCATGCGGAAAGCCTGCAATGGAGCAGGGAAAAAGCGTACTGAGGAAGGAGGGATAGAGGGAACTGCTAGGGATTGACCCGAAACTCCATTTCTCACCTTCCTGAGCTGCTAGTAGCTGAGAGTAGATGAAACCAGAGTGAAGGAATCAAGTTGAGCCTGGAAGAATGTGATAGAAAAGATGTTGCTTTAATGTTTGTTTCTCATTATTCATATACATTTTAATTGGAAATAACTTAATTTTCCCCCAGTGGAGTCTGTTTTGTCCATGATGGTAATTGATAAGGGATCTTCGTGTCTTTTACCTTGATCTATGAGCTTTCTTGTTCTATTTTTTTCCCTTGTCCTGCCGAGGGGTAGAAGTGGGCAAGTACTTCTTGGAAAATTGGCTCTTAGTTTAACCCACCAAAATTATGCAAGTTTCTTGCAAGGCTGTCTTTTGCTAGGGATGAATAGGACATTCCTTGGTTCTGCTGGCCATTTTTCATTTCTAGGTGTTGTTGGTAGGAGCTGGACATACTCTACACTTCTGCATAGTAAGGTAAGGGAACCTCAGAAGTGTTGACATTTTGTATGAAGTGCTCATATTATTTTGTAAATTATTTAATCAAAAGTAGTTGCTCAGCACTCAGACAGTATCACCAGATTAAACTATTCCTGTTTATCTAAAAAGCCATGTTTTCAAGTTCTTCTTCTTGATGAAGTCCTCTCAGTGATCTACAGCTTCTACAATAGAAATTAATTTCCGAACTGCTTCTCTGAAGACAATATATTTAATTTAGCTCGCTATCTTCCATTGCCTTCCATAAGACAACATCGCCCCGCTCAGCTGTTTTCTCAGTTGTGTTTCTCAGTCTAATAGCTGAAGCTGCTCTGGTGTTCTGGTACTACGGTACACAATTGATGCTGACTTTCCTCTGATAGTAGAGAAAAATAAAAACATTACTGTAAGAGTTAAAATATCTTGTGAACAGGAAAAAGAACTTATTTTGGATGCTTTCAGGTTGGTTTCACTATATAAGGTAAAAAATATCTTAAAACTACATTTTCATTAAATTGTTCACAGAATGTCCATAGCATTCAAAGGACAACTTTATAACCTTTGACCTTACCCTTTATTGTTATGATATACTCTATAATTATTTTATTGGTGTTATTTGATTGGATTTTAGGATACTATTACACTGCTTTGTTGGCTGTTTCATTGCCTCAAGTAGCATAAGCCACAATGCTTGCAGTGGATTTTTGCAGTTTAATTAGTATGCTGCTGTGCTGTTTTTAGTGGCATGCTGCTATGGTACCCTTAATTGAAATCTTTCTCTTATGACTGTGATAATTATATCACCCTGATGCCTTTAATCTGGCACCATTATATAGCATGTGGCTGTGCTGCATTAACTTCTTGATATTAATCATTTGGATTAGCACCAAGGGATAACCTAGAACTAAGAAACACACTGCCTCCCCAGTTGGAGTATTTTTTTTGTAAGGCCATGAATACATGCCTATGGCACACTCAAAGATATCAGGATAAGCACCTTTATGTTTCAACTATGTTTTTAAAAACCTTGGAATAATGTATCGACCCAGTCTTTTCCTAAACTTTCTCTATCTCATGAAAGAAATTCTTTATTAATTCTAAGAAACTTCAGTTTTTCTCCTGAAAGAAAAAATGTTTCAGTCTCATGGACTAGTAAATGCATGCAAATTGCTCCTTAGTAATCCTTTTGGATTTATCACAAAATACCAAATACTTCGTACAAAATTGACAGATCCTTTTCATATTTTCCTCCTATTTATTTTAATGTATTATCTCAGTGTTATAAAGAACATTCCAAAAACAAAAACAAAAACAAACAAAAAAAAGCAACAACGAAAAAGCACAGACAAACAAAACCCACCAAAAATCATGCTTTTTATGGACCCAGTAGCTGGAGAAAGGAATTAATGATATTTGATACAGTAAAAATACATGCACTATAATACAATGTACAGTAGAGGAGGACCATCTTACTTCTGAAAATTGATGATTCTTTTTATAACCCTATCTTCCTTGGTCTATTTAGTGCTAACAGTTGCAAAAGGTAGCGTCTGTGGAAGGTCTTGTAATGAATGAAATCCAATCAGTTAAAGTATATCCTGATAAATCTGAAGGTGATGTTGCTTTATTGGAGGATGCAAAGGAAGAAACAGCAGCGTTGATATATTTTTGTATCATAGAATGGTTGGAGTTGGAACAGACCTTAAAGACCACATAGCTCAAACCCTCCTGCCATGGGCAGGGAGCCCTCCAGTAGACCAGGCTACTCAAAGCCCTGTCCAGCCTGGCCTTGAATACCGCCACAAATGGGGCATCCATAAGTTCTCTGGTCAACCTGTTCCTGTGCCTCACCACCCTCATAGTAAAGAATTTCTTTCTAACATCTAGCCTAAACCTGCCCTCCTTCAGCTTAGGGCCATCCCCCTTTTACTGTTACTACATGCCCTTGAAAAAGGTTCCTCTCCAGATTTCTTGTAAAATCCCTTTCGGTACTGGAAGGCTCATATAAAATCTCACTGGAGTCTTTTCTTCTCCATGCTGAACAGCCCCTACTCTCTCAACCTGCCTTCAAAGGAGAGGTGCTCCAGCTCTCTGATCGTCTTCATGGCCCTGCTCTGGACTCATTCTAACAGGTCCATGTGCTTCTTGTACTGGAGGGCCCACTCCAGGTGGGCCCTCACAACGGCAGTGCAGAGGGGAAGAACGACCTCCCTCGACCTGCTGTCACACTAGATTTGATGCAGCTCAGGATGTGATTGGCTTTACGGGCTGCCAGCATGCATTGCCAAGTCATGTTGGGCTTCTCATCTGTGGACACCTCCAAGTCCTTCCCCCCAGGGTTAGTCTCGATGCATTTTCTGCCCAGCCTGTGTTTGTGCTTGGGATTGCCCAGACCCAGGTGCAGCACCTTGCACTTGGCCTTGCTGAACTTCATGAGGTTCACACAGGAGCACCTCTCAAGCCTGTCAAGGTATCTCTGGCTGGCATCTCTCTCCTCCAGCGTGCTGGCCGCACAACTTGGTGTCATCAGCAGACTTGCTGAGGGTGCACTCAGTCCCGATATACTCGCTAAAAAGTGCAAGTTCCAATACTGACCTCTGAGGAACACCAAGTGCCACTGCTCTCCACTTGGACATTGGGTTGTTGACTGCAACTCTATCAGTGTGACCATCCAGACAACTCTTTATCCTCTGAGTGGTCCATCTGTCAAATCCGTGTCTCTCCAATTTAAAGACAAGGATGTTGTGCATTTGACTAAGGGATATCTGATCATTTTTTGCTACAATTGCAAAACTGCGGCTTCTTAAATCTCTGGCTGAGATTGAATGGTCACACAATTACAGATCAGGAGTGCTTTCTTCTGGCCAACACTGTATTTCTCTGTTTCAGATATGAAGTTCCACATCATAGTATATTTATCTTACCTACAGGATGGATTGCTTCAGCATGCTTGTACTCATAGTGGATATTTAAATTAGGATATTATGTTGTGATCTGCTAAGTGGCATTGATTTTTTATGACACCTGTTTGCATACATAGGAGTTGCACTATTTTTTCCTTGGTTTCTATAAAGATTTCAGTGCAAAGTGCCTGAACTAATGCTCCAAACAACCTATTTTTGCAACTATGAGACATGTCTGTTCAATATTAAATAAATTCAGAACTTGTATGGCATAACACAACCTTGGAACAATTTTTCAGTTATCTGGACACAAATTTCCGGTTGTACAAATTGATCCACATCTTACACTGCAATACCAGCTCTTTGAGCAAAGACTTGAGAAGCAGGACTTCTCTCTGGAAATAGTTGTGTTTTGAAGACACATTTTATTAAATTACTTGTTAGTTTGTGCCAGCCGTGAAATAAGTAATTTAGTAAGTTTTTCAAGAGTTGAAGGAATCAGAACTGTTGAGGGTTTTAAGTAGCTCTGAAGAGAAAGACCTGGGGGTCCTGGTGGACAACAAGCTGTCCATGAGCCAGCAGTGTGACCCTGTGGCCAAGAAGGTCAATGGTATCCTAGAGAGCATTAGGAAGGGCATTGCCAGCAGGTCGAGGATGCTGATCCTGCCCCTCTACTCAGTCCTGGTGAGGCCACATCTGGAGTGCTGTGTCCAATTCTGGGCTTTCAAGTTCGAGAGATACATGGAGCTCCTGAAGTTAGTCCTGCAGAGGACTACAAAGATGATGAGGAGCACCTCACTTATGAAGAAAGAAGACTGAGAGCGGATCACATCAATATTTACAAGTAACTAAAGAGAAGGTGCCAAGAGGATGGAGCCAGGCTCTTCTCAGTGGTGCCAAGCAATAGGATGAGAGGAAATGGGCAGAAACTGAAACACATGAAGTTCCACCTGAACATGAGAAAGAACTTCTTTACAGAGTGGGTGACCAAGGTTTCTCACAGAGGTTGTTGAGTCTCCTTCTCTGGAAATATTCAAAAACTGTCTCGACACAATCCTGAGGTAAACTGTCATGAGAAAAATAATACACTTTTGGTTCCTTGCATTAGGTTTTATCAGGTTACGCAATAGAAACTCTCCTGCACACCTACAGAGGAGCACAGAGAGACAATGGCAGGTTGGGGTAACCCAATAATACTCTGTTGGGATATCAGGCCATCAAAGGCCTGTTTCCACAAGCCCTGAGGAGCACAGGGGAGCATGGTCCGGCAGGGTAATCCCAATCGCCAGGTCAAAGAGACAAAATCTCTGCCTGACTTCTCCAAGGGCTGTCACAGGAGGCTCTCAGCACTATACATCCATGGAGCACACAGCACCAGCAGTCAGACAAAAGGCTCTATGGGCCACCTCGCAGATCAGGGGCGTTACCACCTAGGGACATTGTGCATGTTATGGGATGCATGATGGGAAGAGCATTTGGGATTTTGGGAGGACTTATTATTGTTTGCTTGACGAAATAACCAAGGCCAGGGAAAGAGAGAGATTAAGGTCTGGGGAAGAAAAAGCAGGAAAATAGGGGGTTAATTGAATAATTAGGGCCCATCCTGTATGAACAACTACCTGGTCAATACTCTTGACTCTCTGTGGCTTCATCACTGCAGTCTGTCCTGTCTTCTCATTTAACTCCATTTTTCTTTTCGTGGGTGAAGGGCTGACTGTGTATGTGTGAGTGTTTGGGGTGTGCCAGAAGCTGGGGACATGGGCCAGGGAGGTCCATGTGGTTAGGGTTCCAGAGACTGGAGCAGGTGGATCTCCATTTATCAGTGAAATTTATCTCCATTGCTAGTGAAACCAGAACTGATGAGCAGGATAATTGCCCTGGGAGCCATGTCTGTCTCTGAAAGTAAGGCACCTGGAGGAGTTAGCTCAATATATAGAGACGTCTTTCAGAATTTTTATTAGTAGGAAGGCTGACATGAGAGAAAAATATGTTTTAGAATATGGCTTCGTTATGCCAGCTAAAGACAGTGTAAAAAATGTTTACATTTTTATAAAAACTCTGGTTTAGGTTAACACATTCTCTCAGTAGTACTGTTCATTCTCACAATTTTCCAAACAAGCTTTCAGTTAAGATTTTTTGACTTAGTTTTATCGTTAAAAGAAGTTTAGAAGTGGCAAAACTGAATTTAGACAAATGTGACCCTGAGTCTTACACATCAAATCAACATATGTGAGTGTGTGACAATTTTATGCTTAGCTGTCTCCTTCCTTATTTCCATTCACTCTATTCAGCAGCAACAATATAGTTAATTTTACTGTTTAAGAGTTAATGATGTAGCTTAGATGTAGGTCTGTGTTTTTACAGGTTTTCTAATTTTTTTTTCTAATTATTTTTTAATTGCTTTCATGTGCTTTGACTAGGGAGCTGGTATTAAGAGGGTCTGGCTGTTTTAGTGCTAAGGTAGATCTGATCTATATTTCTGGTAGTACAAACATTTTATCCTTAAAATAGGATCTACTTACAGGGAACTCAGATACTTAGTGAAAAATCCATTACTGTACATGTGAGTTTAAGAAAAGCTAAAATCACTTCATTTATTTTAAAGAAGAAAGGAAGAAGGCCCATTTCAACCACCTCAGAATAATTCACACTGACACATTCTTTTTTCCACATGAAGGTGTTCACCCTGTCCTTTAGTTTTAATGACATCAGGTGAGGCTGAGGAGATATTCAACAACTGAAAACTCAGTGTCAGCATTCGCTAAAATGTGTAATAGATTTTTAGCCAAACTGCATAAAGACATCAAAGGTATTTTATTATACTTTACAAGAGGTAAGGACACATACACGTACGATAAATTACTTCTATTTTGATGGAAAATATACATTCATATTCTTATGTTTGTATGGGTGTAGTTATGGCTATACGAAGAAGTAAATTCACACAAACACAATTTTGTAACATGAGTTTATTTATAAGCATTTTGTATTTCACTGTTTGCATGTGTGTGTATGTCTGTACACATATGTATACATAACGTGGTCTGTATTTGATCTACACATGATGGTAAGACAACATTTCGTACACTTGCCTAAGTGCTAAAAAGAGGAAATGATTTACATTTGCACTCCAAGCTGCTGCCAGAAAAGCCTTTCTACATCACATATTTCAATCTGCTGTATGCATGTGCCTGCATACATATCTCAAATACACCATATCACTACCACAACACCACTGCTTTTAGAAATTATTATTCTTTTTTCAGAACATATTCCTGACTGAAAAACTCAATTTTTTTCATGTATTGCTATCAGATGCACTCCAGAAAACTGGGGAATAACTACAAAAGCCTACAACTTAAATGCTACTTGTGCAGATTTCTTTAAGAATAAGATATTGACCAGCTAGGAAAAAAATTATAGATGTGACCAGGGATACATTTTGTTGTGTGTTGGATTTTTTAAAGATAAAAATACATCATTAAATATTTGAGCATACTAACAGTTTGTATCTTTGCTTGAGATTTACAAAATTTGGAATCAGCTACAGAAAATAAGTCATCAGTAATTTTGTTTAACTCAAGTACAATTAATCTAAATCTACAACAGGTAGATTTCTACTCTGAGGTCCTATTTACCTTGAAAAGACTGTTCAGTCTCTTTCAGAACAATTGCAGTAGAAATCCAATTGTTCTTCCAACTGCCTGTTGTAAAATTCCAGCTACCTAAGCTAAACAAATGCAGCTGAGAGCTGTTAGATGTGTTTACCCAGAGCTTTTCAGAGATCAAAGGGGGGAAAAAAGCACATCTGTATATTGAATTAAAGTTTTTACTTTACTTGGAAATAAATTTTTTTAAAAAGCATTATTCCTTCCTCATGAAGTTTTCCCCAGAGACCCCCACTTTTGAACTGTGCATGTACAATTTGAGGCACTTAGCCTTAGGAGGGGCCACTGTAGATGAAGAACTTGACACTAGGACATATGTTAAATAGAGGCATGTACCTCCTCTTCCTTCGGGTCCTGCTTTTTGTCCTGTAACGGGCACTGGAATCTTTGGTCTCCATTCAGATGCACTTTTCTTAAAATGTTACCACCTGTAGGCTACTGTTACATTATTTCTTTGAAAATCCTGAAAACATGAGGGTAGTTTTGTTCAATTTAGCTTTACTGGGGGTATGTGGTTTTACAGACAAGAAAGAAAGTGCTGGATTTTTCCCCCTTGAGATGCTATTATGGCCATGGGCATCTTTATGTCTGGTTTTAAAAAGTGAACTTCACAAAAACACAAAATGCCCCTGCCAGAATAACATGTTTTATGCTCAGTGTGCCATGAGGAAAATGGTGACCTTAAGGTGGTATTCTGTTTGTGCATACATTTCCCTCTGAGCCCTACAGGAGAGGGTAATGTGTCGCTAAGTCTTGATTTGGGAACAACTTTTCTCTCCTCACCATTTAGGGCAGAGACAGTGTGGTTCATCTTCCTTAATAACCCAGTCTTTTAGAGTCAAAGCAGTTGAATATACAAAGAAAAAATTGCAATGTCTTTTGTTTTTAGGATATATTATAACAAAGTATTTGATGCCCAAGCAATGGATATATGCTTGGTGTTTGTTAACAGCTTATCAAAAGCAAGGACTATAAGAAATGTAGGCTATCTGTGAGCTTGTGATATATTGATTTGAAAAATTAGGCCAAACATTAAATAGTTTACTATAAGTTTGTTGTAGTAAGCTATTTCCAAATATAAAAAGATCAATATGTTACATAAACAGATTCTTGGTATGTATTTGGGTTAGCAAAAGAAAAACTGGGAAGATCAGGGTGCCAAATCAACTCCTCATTGGTCTTACTGCAAAGAATGGTAAGTGCCACTTTATTTTTTAAGGTCAAAAAGATAATTTTTGTATTTGTGTCATATTCCATATTAGTTTAGTAGTATAACATTTGTTTTGTTGTAAAAGTGGCATTTATTTGTTAAGTAAACTTAATTCTTGATTGCAGGGGGAATCCTTGCTCACTTTTAGTCTGTGTATGTGTATCAGTGAAAATTATCATACCAGAAGTACCACAAATGTAAACAAAAATGAATTTCAGAATTCAGGAAAATTTACAGATCTTAATCTGGTTCTGCTCTTTTATTCTATGTGACCAGGTTTCAACAATGCTTTATATATATATATATTCTGCAGAACTACGTTTATGGCGTTATAATTTAGCCTTTTAAATAGCTAAATTGCAATAAGATTCCAATAGATAGCCCTTTTTTAATATGAAGAAACAGTGTGTAATTCATTACACCTAATTTTGGCAAAGTAAATTGTCTTTTAGGATGAACCCAAAAATCTCTTGCTGAGTGAAACTTAACAGGACTAATCGAATGACCAAGCGATCTAGCACTTATGATGGGTGGGATACGTGTTTTCAAACCTATGCCAGGGCTTATCCCTCCTTGAAGCCTCTCTGTATCTCAAAGCATGCTGGCCTCCATGAACATGATGGGACCCATGACTCTTATTCATCCTTAGCCTCCGCTGGCATTCAGCAGCAATCTTGGCATTCTGATTGGGAATGAAGAGAGGCATTGCTTCCCTCTTCATTCTCAATCTACGTGCATGTTTCTAAGATGCTATGTTTCTGGCAGAACAGAACAGAACAGAACAAAACAGAACATCCCAGTTGGAGGATCGGAAGGGATTTTCTCCTCTGTTGCAATCACAGTGATGTCCAGGATTAGGGAGTATTTTACCTTTTCAGAAGAACTTCACTGCTTAAAAGAGTTGTACCAAACAATAGTAACTTAATGTGAGGAAATGCTCTTTTGCTAGTGCTCTGAAGGGGCAAGGCAATAAATTTAAAGCCATTAGGTCAAATGATTCCTTCAAGTTTAGACATAACACTGAACTAGCTATGTGATTTTTAAGTTAAAGCAGATTTCCTGTGAAATATCTAGAAGTATCAGAAGAGGAGTTTAGGCATGTCTGTGCTCATCCACACCCTTTAAGACCCTGAATAAGGCTGGAGAACCTACTAGTTTGCTAAATTAAAGTAGTCTTCATTCCTTAAAGTTTTCTTGCTGGAATTTTGCAAAAAAAGAAAAAAAATCTTCTGTCTTAGTACTGCCAAGTCTCAGTATTATGGTACATTAAGGAAGAATATATTATTTTCTTGTAAAGTCTGTGGAGGAAGTACAAAATTGAAGAATCAGTGAATAAGAACATGTTAGAATATGAACCATTTTGTGTGCTTAGGAAAAAAAATAACCTTCAGAAGCCCTGTCATGGCCCCTCATTAGATGTGGCTTGAGAGCAGTAAAAAATGGATTGAAGTGAACAAACCTCATCTTAGGTGGTTCCCTACATTTCTTCTTTACATTCTCCTTTGTACCTGATAGAATAGATGAGCTCTGAGAAGTAGTCATCCCCTACTTCAATTAAAATGAATAAATCTGGCAAGTGATGCTTTGAAACCTGTCCCTTTCCATGTATATCTTTCACTTGAGTATCTTATTGTGAAGTTCTAAATCTTATTTACTTTCAGCAATTAACTTTCCTTTGAATCTTCCTTCCATTTACCTTGACATTTAATTTACCAAATCTCTCTCTTTCTCTCTCTCTCTGTCTGTGTGTCTCTCTCTCCCTCTTTTTCTCTCTCATATTACTTTTACTGTTGCTCTGGTTGTTTTTTGTTTATGTTATAATTATATTACCTGATAAATTTCCATTTGATCATTTCAGGATTGGAGTAGTCTTTAGTGTTTGATTTTAAGGACACTGTGCCTTTGAATCTAGTATATTTTAAAATTCAGTTAAGTTATTGGAAAACAGTCAGACAGGAGATTTCCCCTTCAGTTATTCTGTAAGCTTTTGTGGTTTTCATATAATTTCNGGGGGGGCAGGGGGAAGGGGGAGCTGGGTTAAGAATAAAGTTCAGTCTTTTATTCCCCTGGCAAACATTCATAAAACAAAAGAAACACCACCTGATTGCTTGTGTGAAAGAAATTACAAAACACCATATGCCAAATGCTGTTAGTAGCAAAAAGTGAAAAGATAGAAAAAATACAAATGCCCACAATATCTCCATTCTATATTTTTTAGGTATATTAAGTACGTGTTATTTTTAAGAATTATGGATATGGGGTTTCTTCCTGATAAAATGTGAGTTGTAAATTGAGTCTGTCTTTAAGAAATAAAAAACTAAACCAAACCTCTACCTCTAAACAACTTGGCTATTTATAAAATATATTTTTGGAATACTTGAAGAGAATTTTGATCCAGAAGTAATTGCTATAAACATTGAACCATGTCATCTAATATATGGCTGACATATTACTTTTTTTCAGTAATTAAAAGATGGGCAAAAAATCCACATTTTCTATTCTAGTTCCTCACATTATATACTTAATTCTTTCATAAAATGTATGTTAATTTCCATATTTCTCTCATTATATCTTGCATGTAAATGCTTTGGCCCTACAAATTTATTATGGTCAAAGATGCTCAGGATGTGTAAGAAAACTCTCCTTTTTAAACAATCATTTTATTTTAGGAACTGGTGATTCACAGGACCTTGATCACCTTACCAAGTTGAGGACCTCTTCAATATCTGACTCCACAAGGTTGAATATTACCCTCATTATTTCCTTGTCTGTATAACCAGGGACCAGGTCCACCATAGTCACCAAACTGTGCTGGTAGGTTGGATTCAGCCAGTTACTCCCCATTATTTCTATCTTCTAATGTGTCACTAATTTCCAAAGTATAATCATCAAGTCCTGTTGCCAGACGTACAACTGTGCATGTGTCTGCCATAAAGTGTGTGCTGTTGGACTGAGATCAGTTACACAAGAAATATGTATCGCTTGCTAATACTAACGCGTCCTCATCATAACTTACTACTTCAATTCTTATATGACCTGAAAGCTTTGCCAGTAAAAAAAATAATGTTTTGCCAGATTATCAATAAAAATACAGAATAGCTGTTGGTAAAAACAACACTTTATCTTAGAACCTTGAGAAATTTGATGATGAGTGCTTATGAAGAATTAATATTTTACCAATTTAAATTGCAAAACTTATTTTTGAATGAAGACCTGAGCTGAAAACAAACAAACAAGTGAGCTCTTAATAGCTAGCTACAAAATAGAAATTCCCGCATGTTATATTTTTCAATTGTTCTTGTGGTCACTTTCTTCTCTTTTAATAAGACCTAAATCTCAACTGTCTATAAGTTAAGATTAGTCTCCTGTATATTCCATTTTTAAAAAGAGGTTTTCCTAAATCACAAAGATGACAGTGAGTATTCACCTAAAAAAATGAAATTTGGCCTGGGGATCAGTCTTACTGTGTCTCTTAGTGCTGGAGTGAAATTGGTGTTGATGTGTGAACCAGGCTAAGGGTTTACATGAATTCATGGTGAATTCTGTAATTGATGTCATAACTGTCTGTTTTATATTCTTTGTGTTTCTATGCATGTGTCTGTAGCTCACAGGAATTCCAAGATGAGTGACAGTCCATTGGGAGTAAAGCAGAACCTGAAGATGTCCTTTTTTTTTTTTTTTTTAATTATGTGAAGATGCATATGAAAACAAAAATTGAAAGAGATATATATGGAACGATGTAGGCCTCTCTGCCTCATTGTTTGTAAATATATATAAGGATATTAAAAAAAAGGTATGTATAAATATATATTGAATAAAAATTTCACTGTTGGTTTGCCAAGCAACAAAATATTTTGAATTTTATACGTTTGTCAAGTATTCTTTAAAAATATTTTAATGTCAACACTGCCTCCTACCCCTAGTGTTAAATGAAATGTGCAACAAAAAGAGAAGCACTTGGAGTCAGGAAATGACAAAGTCAAGGTTACATATGCAGCACGAACTTGGCTTCCTTGTGTGTACATGTTTTGATAAGGTCCTTTATTATTTGATCACGTAAGTATTTGACAGTTGTTCTCCATTTAATTTCAGGTCAAAATCAAACTGTACAAATTCAGATCAGTATGAGTTAGGTCTTCACTGGGCAAAAATAAGGCAAGTTTTGATCAACCTGAGTGAGCTAAGGTCCTCTGGAAAAGTGAGAGTTGTCTTGTGAAAGATGCCATGGGTTAAAATTGAGCAGTCTGGGCTTCTGCTTTGCTTGAAATGTTACTACACCTCTCGATGCCTCTCTCTGTTCTGTCATAGTAAATATTCATTCAAGTATTTCCTGATCTCATAAGAGTGTTCTGAGAATAAATTCATTACTCCTTATGAAGCACTCTGATATTACAGCGATGACATAGATAGAAGCCTATGAAGAAAAATAAAACCTTATTTGCTTCAGGGCTTAGAGGGTATGTCGTAAATACAATGTGGAACCACATGTTGAACATAAGGATAAAAAGAAATATCCAGGTGTTGCTTAGCACTTTGTCCCCTGTATTAACCAAAGGCTCAGGGGATGGAAAGAGTGGGAGAAAAAGCCTTTTTTTTTAAACGAGGGTTTTGACAGCAAACTACTACGTGGGGTGCACAAAGCACAGGACAGAGGTAATGTTGGAGATTTTATTAACATCTCTTCAGTTACAGTTGTTATGAAACGTATTCAAAACTGAATTAAAATTTTTCTTTACCCATATTCCCTTTGAATGGACCTCTTCAGAAAACAAGGGATTTTTTGGTGCGTAGAGAGGTCAATTTATAATGCCTTATGCCAGCAATAATTGATCTCTTCTCATATATATATATATATAATATCAACATAAATATCTTAGAAGATAGTTTTGCATTTATCATGAACATTTCTCATTAGAGAGTAAACATTTTCAAACATCACAAATCCTCAGAAAGTCATTAAGGCTTTGTGATACTTTATGCTATTTTCTCCCTTTTTGATAGTAGCTGAAATAAAGAAAATGGCTTACAGATTTAGCTGTGTATATAGTTTGAAAGTAACAACTGAAAAATGATGTTCATAATCTGAATTGCAATGAAACCAATTATCTGTACCATGGTGTTTCACTTGGGAATACTCTGAAAGGTTTAGTATTTCTTAAAAGAAATTAAAAACAGCTGTAAAAATACCATAAAACAAAAATAGCAGCTGCAAAAGAGATTAACATTCCTAAATTTCATTTGAACCTGAGATGTTATTTTTCCAACAGAAACATACATATATACTGATTTTTAAAATCTATTCTTTATGAAACTATATCCTTTTAAGAAAAAGATGTGTTTTGTTTGGGTTTTTTTTTCATTTCACCACTTCTTGATGTTACCTATGAATTTCATGAACATTCTTCCCCTCTGCCTAGGATTTTGTATTTCCTTTTCTTCTGTAATTGTCAAAGAAAAGCTACAATTGCTGAATCTTGAAGAATGATTTAAATATAACCTATTAAGAATTAAAGATCTGCCTAATAAACAATTTATAGCAATCCTTGCACTTTTGTTACTTACAGCTGTCAAACAGCTTTCAAACTGAGCCCAAATCACCCTGTGCCTGTTTTAAAATTTTATATAGCGTCTGTTTTCCAATTAAGCAGCCAGTCATAGATGAAACCTTTCCTAATCTTTTTCATATATATAATAAAACCAAATGTAATTTATAAAACAGAACTGGAGGTGCTGACAGTATAAAACAGTTTATTTTGCAGTCTTGGTCAAAACATATGGCAGCAACTTTTCTAGACTTCTGCCAGATGGCAGGCCTTAATCGATTTTGTCTGTTGTGCCGTATGTTAATTCTCTGTGAAAAGTGTTTCTTCAAACTCAATTAAAAAAATAATGACTTTCATTTTCTTACTGAGCAACTAATGTTAAAACTGTCATTTAGATACGTCTGTTTAAGTTTGAAAAGTTTTTGAAAGCCCCAAGATATTTACACAACAGGTAAAATTGATTCTAATGGCCTTGAAAGCTGCGATTGTTATTCATCAGCTTGCGTATCATTTCATGTGAATCTGAATAAATTTACCTTTATGATAATATCCCTTATCTTGCATTTCTGTTTTTCTTGTGGCTTTTTAAACTAATGATAGTGTTTCATTCTGCAAATTAGAGTAATTTTGAGCACCAAAAGACCCCAGAGTAAAATCTCAAGTCATCAACACTAAACTCATTATTCCAAACTATAAACACATTAAACTAGATAAAGAGAATAGCATCTATCTCTACATCTCAATAAAGATACTGCTTGATGCAATAGCTGTTATAAACTTTAACTACTGGTCTACCCAATGCATTTTGGTGTGCTTCCTACATCTCCCATATTAAAATATTGTATTTTGTGTGACCATACTATGTTTAATAAATGTTCACAAAGGCCAGTCTCCAAGGTTATTTTAACAGGTAATTTTTGCAATGCTAGAGTATGAAATTTCTTCTCTACCCAACAAATAATGAGGTATTAATTTTTGAAAAAGGTGCTTCCTGATGGGCAAACATAGTGGACACAAAATATTTAAATTCTACTAAAATTTTAACAGTTATAGTTTTTATGTATTTTGATGAGTATGTTAATCATATGGATGCCTTAATCAATTTTTTTTTTTTTTTAAACTGTGAGGTAATGGAAAATATAGTAAATGTTTATACATTTTGGTCTCTTTTTACTGCCATTGTTCTTTTGTTATACATATTTTTTGTGACACAGGCTTAGATTTTGAACTAAAATAAGATGTGTGCATAACAGAAATCAAATGAAAGGAACTAGTCCCCAGAGAAATATGTAATCCTTTTGTAGAACCTAGCTTTAATGTAGACCAGTACTTAACATATTCACAACTTATAACGTATGAAATGGGTGTATGTTGAAACAAAATATCAACCAGATCTATTCTCCCTACCATGTTTATTTTATGACTACTTTCTTTTGAAATAGAGCAGGGTTATGGTAATATGTATGTAGACTAAATAGGTTGTGTTTTCTCCAGCAATAATCCCACACAAGTACAAGGCAGAAACACTGTGTTTTTCCAATACAATCCAGCAAGGGCAAATGACAGCCTTACCTGATGGCTGATATCTTTTATAGTACAGCTGTGACATATTTTATGCATCACAAAGAATGATCAAACATTTCTCTGGAGCCTTTCCGTCATGGAATGCAGCCCCATGTCCCATGTATGCCTTTACTTTGGCCTATAATACACCTAAACACTAAATTAGATATTTGTTACCAATTGGTAATTATTTTGTAATCAAGATACATTTAGGAACAGAGTAAAATCTTTATTTTGTTTTATATTTGAAATTTATTGGGTTTTACTATATGATAATGATTGTTTGGAATATATTTAAGATAAATAGTGCACATACTTAGTAATAAAAATACCACTGTAGGCAATTAATTAATTTTAAATATATCATATGCTTATATTTTGGAAAATAAAATGGAGTACAGCTTACTAAAAGTTGGATGTCTGGAGATTTTGGAATGTAGTACTTAATATTTTAAAGACTCTTACCTATAAAATTATGTTGATGTATTTGACTCTAAACCTCTTAGCAATTTAACTATCCTGAGTTCTTCACTATGATAAGTATTTTTAAAACAAGGTTCAAACAGAGATTTAACATCTAATACGATATGTATTCTAGAGTCAGGATAGTGCTCTTTGCTGGTCACTGAGTTGGTTCCCAACGCACAGACTTCTAGTGCCATTTGAAAGATCTAAGGTATCCAGTGGGATGGATCATAAAAGTGGCAGTTTTCTTGCCTCTGTGGAAGGGAAGTGGGAAGCTGGGAGCATACAATAAGGCGTCTTAACAATGATGGTTATTTAGTGACTAATTCAAAACCTGGAAGGGAAGCCGCAACAACACAGGGCTTTTTTGACAAGGGAAAAAAGTCTGTTCTTCATATTAGCTGTGTTTTAAAGTAAACTCCTCTTATGCAGTTTGGGTTTAGTCATAATTGGAAGGGGGCAGACATCAATATTTAGAGCCATTAAGCATCAGCTATGAGGGGAATATATCACTATTACAATAATAGAGGAATTTGATCCAGGCAGAACTCAGGAGGAGACCTCTTGTTGTTTCACCAAGCAAAACTTGTGGGTTTGCTTTTCTATTTTGAGACTTTTCTGTTCCAGGACTTAAAAACTTTTGACTTTGCATCTCAATGGCATGCTTTGAGCACTACAAGAGATGTGCTAGGAAGACCTCTGTTGCTGAAAGAATAGAAATAAATAGGAATTGACTCAGCCCACGACTAGTCCATTGGAAACCTAGATATTACTTTGGAAAGCACAATAATAAACAATAGAATAATAACACTAAATAGAAAATAAGACCAAACTGCACTCTTGTGGGCATCATTCTTCTAACAGGGAGAAAGTAGATAAGATTCAGTTATAGATTCACATCTATGCAGGATAGTCAAGATGGGGTTTTTTTATCAGTTAATGCCTTACACACTCTTCAACAGGTGACAAGTGTTAGACTCATATTTTTGTCTCTCATATATTCCAGTGTCTATATACCTTTTTCTGGTGCTCCAAAAGGTGGGGACTGTGTGTCCTCTTCTTACGATATCTTTTATACCCCACACAGGTAAGTAGCTGCCAGTCAGACAACATATTCATCTGCAAATTTCTATTTCTTTCTCCACTTTAGAGTAATTTTTCTGTTCATCTTCACATACCTTATTTTGGCCCCCAATCTGTAGACAAAACTCTCTCTTTATTTCTCAGCAGTAGCACTGGGAAAACATCATTTTTACGTGGCATGAATCATGAGCTTCATTTTTCTTTGAAACACCTAAAGAAAAGAGAAGGTGCTTTGATTAGTGAGGTTTAGAAAATGGAAGCAGTATTAGGAGGGAAAAAATAGAAAGTGGATAAAAAAAAAAGATAAAAAGAGGATGAAAGAAATTGTGTTTTCTGATTTTTTCTTTTCATAATCTCCTTTTAAAATATTACTCAATGATAATGCTTTTTCTATTGCAGTAATGAAGTGCACTATTTGCCAAAGTGACCAAAAATTCTGTTTATGGATAGAGGAAAAAACCAAACTAAGAACTTTCTTGGGAAATTTCCTGAGTGAAAAGTTATAATTAAATTCTAAGATCCTTTTTTCTACGCCTCATAAGCTAACATACAAGAGCAGAAGAATTGGGAACTATCCTGTCCTACTTAATAGAATCATTCAAGTTCAATAAGAAGAAAGCAGACAATATCCCAGGAAAGAAAAATGCTCTTCCTATACCATTGTCAAGGTTAGATTCAAACCACTGAGATGTCAACAGTAAGATTTTTTTTTATTGACTTCTAGGAGTTTCTTTGCTTCTTTGTGGAAAAGGAGAGCAGACAATGCTTACAACACTTGAGGTACTTTCAGAATTCAGGAAAGGCAGCCTAATCTTAGAAGCACAGTGTACAGCACAGTAGCTTTGGGAAGAAGACCTTAGCTAATGGATGGACTAATGTCAAGTATTTAAAGAAATACAAAACATTCAAATCTTAACAAAGCCATAAATTATTTTTAATTTAGACCATTCTATAACAAGCTTTGATTAGTTACTTCTTTTTTCTCCTTTTTTTTTTTTTAAATAGGTTTGGGGTCCTGGTTTGGATTTTACAGAATTAGCAAGTTAGTGGCCATTCTTACAATCAGCAAGGAGAAATTCTTTAAAGAGAAGGTATGGAGAATTTCAGGGTAGAGACCTGTTTTCATTTATTTCCAAACTGTTGGTCTACACTTGTCAAACCTAATATAGATTACATGGTGCATGAGAAAGAAAAAATCATGCTCAGGTAATTTTTAAAAACTGAACTAAATTTCCCTCTCCTCTCCTCTCCTCTCCTCTCCTCTCCCTTTAATAATATTTACTTCAGTTTTTCAAGTGCCAATAGCCCTGAAAGCATTTCTAGTGCATCGCAGTTCTGACTTGCCATATATTTATTTATGACCTTTATCAACAACAGATGAGCAGTTGTACATAAATTGCATGGTGATCATGTGGCATGGGTAATTATCCACTAGAGATTGGGAAGGGAATATCAGACAACTTCTCATCTAAAACAGAATTAGAAAACAGGTTTATAGTGGTATACCAAGACAAAGTTGTAAATGCACTTTGGTTAAAATATATACCTGCAGTACTATCTTAATTAATGGAGAATCCTAGGGTTCAGTTAATGTAACAATCAAATACATTGAGGGTTTTTTACACGGAAAATATATACTAATATTTCTATATTTCATTAATATAGGATCCATATTTCAGCTGGAAAATCTCTCACAGAAGCTGAGTAATCAGCCTCTCTGGATATGGTGTAGTAATGTACTAGCTTGTGTGTATGAGGTCTTATTATAGAGATGTCAGTTTTAGTTTGAAACATAAACATATTTTTATTTATACATTAGTGCTTATAGTGATCAATGACCATCTGTGCAGTATATTAGAATTTGGTTTTGATCAGTAGAAAGCAATTATTCATAAAACTCAAAACAGAAGGCAAAGTTGTGAAAGAAAGGAGAAGAATTATGTGTTTCTTACAGGGAAGGTAATTTTAATATAGACGAGATTGGCCCAAGTCCTGCAGTTTGGATTGATAGATTATCTAGCAGAACTATCATTTCAATAATCTCAATGACAGTGTAGCAGTGGATACTTGGTACAATATTATAAATTAAATTTACTGCAAATGTCATTGAAGAGAATATGGAAAGAGATCTGTCATTTGTATTTGTAGAAGTTAAGATAGGAAAAAAAATTAAGATTCTTTGATAAAACATAACAAAAATTATCTATATGATATAGTTTGCTACCAGTTGTCTAAAATATTTCTTTCATCACTGCTTTGCTCATTAGGATACTTGAATTACCCTAATATGTATTTGATCAGAGAGGGATGATGTCCTTTTAAACAGAGATATATTCTTCATTAAATTTGTGGATTTAAGAATATCCAATGCCCATGTCTCAGAAACACTTTTTTTCAGAAAGTATGAGCTGCCTCTGTCTAATTACAGTCTACTTATCCAACTGTAAAGCTAAACTGTGAATTGGAAAATTAATATTCACCTCCATATAGAGTTGTATGTTGGCCTGACAGTGATGTTTGCAACATAGATACCAGGTTGGTGGTACAAAAGGTCTGGAATACAGGCGACTAAGGAACAATAATAAAAGTATTCTTTCTGTTTACTATTTTATGTAACCTCATTTTATCCCTTTCTTTACCATCACAAGGTCATAAATAATGTAATCTACAAGCTTTAAGCAAAATTACAGAAGACTTGAATTTGCAGGCACCTGAAAATTGTTTGCAACACACTGGAGTTAATTCTCTTCAAAGTTAGAACTCATAAGTTGAGATGAACTTTCTTCCCTAAGGGAATTTATTGAGAATTATCTTTGAAAGCAGAAACCTGCCATTAGTATAAAGTGCAATTAATTCAAAGAAGCTTCATTGTTGGGTTTCATAGTGTTGTTATTTGTTTGGTTTGGGTTCTTTTCTAATGCATGCTGAAATCAAACAAATGGACATAAAAATAAACTATATTACAATTTAACCCTCATTATGCCATATCTTTATATGCAAAAAAAAAAAATAAAAATATATATTTAGATTAATCAGCAAGCTGGAAAATATAAGAGATCCAATTAATATTAATTATGCTAGTTTTAACTTATAATTGAAATGAAAAATGGAATTGTTCTAACCAATGTCCAATCCGAAATGTATTCCTACAGAGAGAATATCAGGTGGGTCCCTAGAGACCTCAGCTCTATTTTAAGCCTGCTACTGGATTACTTTGAGACTCTTGGCAAATCACGTTATATCACCTTGCATAATTTCCTCCACCTAAATAATTACAACTTTCATAAGGTACTTTGGAAACATATACTTCCACAAAGTGTAGATGAATACTGTTGAATGCATGGTAATTATTAGTAATATAAATAATTTATAAAATTATGAAAAAAATATTCAACATCTAGATTGCTATGAGATTGTTTGTACTGATCTGCTTAATTTCTGGTTTTTTTGTACCTTTGTCAGAGACTGAAATAGTTTATGACTTAAACATTTTCATGAAAGACTTTTGCCTATTATAGCAGAGCTGTGTTACAAAAGCTGCAGAGAAGACCGCCACACCCTGAGTGGGGGCTCTGAGAGGCCCTACAGTGTTCGCTGATGAAGATAAGATAAAGTAACAACTCAGGGCTGGGGACATTCACAAAGAACAAGCTTACCACCTTCAGGGTGGAGACGACAGCCTCAGGGCTATCAGCTGCCAGGCTCGCACAGACCCTCGCACCGAAGGGTGGGGGGAGAGAGGCTTTGGGTGTGTGTTGGAACGGCCTCTGGTCAGAGGCAGTGACCGCCCATCCTCCGATGTGCAGAGGAGCTCAGCTGAGGGGCCTCTCAGCCGGGGGAAAAGCTTATCCCCACCAGAGGGGGTGATATGGCCCATCAAAGGGCCCCACAAAGGGGTCCCCACACCCTGCACCAGAGATGATGCAGCAGACCCTCGGTGTTGCAAGGGACAGCGTCAGACTTGTCCCCTCTAAGGGAGGCACGTGGGCGTTCCCACCTGCCCAAAGCGTATATTAACCCACGGGATTTTATACTCTTCGGCGTGTGGCGGCAGCAGCAGGGGACCCTCACCAGCAAGAAGACCAGATGGAAGGGAGCAACAAGACATCATTGGGACCCTCAGAGGGGTGATATGCTTTTACCTAACTCCTGTCACTCTCTCTCTCTGTCCCCCCACCCCCCACGCACAATTCTCTTTCTCTCTCTTTCTCTCCTTCTTTTCTCTTTCTCTCTCTCTGCCTCTTTTACTATTAAATAAAAATGTATCAGTTTTTGGGCACCAACATCTGACCTCGTTTGGTTTTAATCTCGTTTTTGGGTATATTTTGAACCTTCTAAGTTCTTTCTGGTTTATACACAAAGACTTAGATTTCTTTGCTTTTCTGGGTTTAAATTGGATCGTAACAACCTTCTAAATAAACAAGCACATGGCTGAACACATGCCCTCCCCTGACTCTTAAGGCAAAGAAAGTAAGAACAAAATTGCACATGACCGTATTTTTCCTCATTTCTGTCTTTTCATTCCCATTTACTTCCTACTTCCTTCCCAATGTTGCCAGCAGGTCAAGTGAGGTGATCCTTCCCCTCTACTCAGCACTGGTGAGACCACACATGGAGTGCTGAATCTAGTTCTGGGCTCCTCAGGTCAGAAGAGACATGGATATACTGAAGAGAGCCCAACAAAGGACCACAAAAGTGATCCAGGCACTGGAGCATCTCTCAGAGGTAAGTCTGAGAGAGCTGAGACTCTTCAGTCTGGAAAAGAGGGTATTCCGGAGAGGTGTCGTCAAATATGTACAAATTCCTAAAGGTGTGATGGGGGACAAGGGCAAAGAGGACAGAACAAAGGCCAGAGCCAGTGGTCAAAAATTGAGACAGGAAGCTTCATTTGAAGATCAGAAAACACTGGTTTTCCACAAGGGTGACCAAGCACTGGCACACTCAGGTGTCACACTGGTTACTCGAGCAGCTTGGGGTGTCTATTCTCGATGATATTCAAATGCCATTTGGATGTGTTCTTTGGTAGTGTGTCCTAGGTGGCCTTGCTTGAACAGAGATTTGGGACAAGATGACTCCTAGAGGTCCCTTCCAATATCTACTGTTCTATGATTCTGCAATTTCAGACATTTCAGTAATTTGCCATTCAAACACTTCAACATTTACATTTTTTCCTGAGGTATTCCCTTTACACCAAAAGCACATTTCCCCAACTATTTAATATTCTAAAAATTTGATTACACTTGTATAACAGTGACACTTACTAAAAAGATATTTTGTGCTCCCTGTAGTTCATCAAGGAAAGCTGGATCAAAAGAATTTCTCTTAATTCCAGAATATGCCTGCACTTGCAATGTAAACTGAGTTTATTTATTACATGTATAGTAATTAAGCTGTTGTGGAAAATACCAATACTGATTATTTAAAATAATCCGAAGGGAATGTATAATATGAAATTAATCTGCTTCTGCTGTAATATATGAAATAATTAAGAAAAAAACCAAAACAATGGAAGCAGCAAGGTGCTACTGTCACATTGAGAAAATCAGACATTTTGTTTGGTTTTGTCTATTTATCATCTATCTATCTATCTATCTATCTATCTATCTATCTATCTATCTATCCATGTTCTGTTGAATTCCATGTTTCTCATTTTCTCTTACAGTTATCCCTTCCTGGTGAACAAGAATTTAGTAAGACTTTCTTTTTCACCAATGGGTGCATAGTCTAGTTCCATTTGTCTAGAAAATTAAAACTAGCGTGTCAAAAGGGGAGAGAAAATCTGTCACAACCATAAGGATGTATTGGATGATAATTCAAAACAGCTTGCAGTGACTGCCATCTTTGAGCCAAAGCCCATATTTACTACTGAGAAAATATAGATTATTACTTCTACACGTGAGGTTCTTTTCCTTCACATTTCTTCAGAACTATGCCTTAATTCAAACACTTTTACAAATATATTTGACAATTATTTTAATTTCCAACACAGTATTTATACAATTACAGTAATAATCAGACTTGCTATCCTTTGGTGAATCTACCATCAAGGAAAACGTAAAAAAGTAAAAATTTCTGAATGCCACTAGGATGAACACATTCTTTGAAACACCTCTCATTTTAAGATTATTAAGTGCATATGACTGAACAATTATGTCATAATCTTGTCTGCCTACATAGCCAAAGTAACATTCAAACACATAGCAAAATCCTGTAGCACTTTAGCCTGTACCAAGTAGAGCTCAAGAGACTAATGCCATATAAGGAGTTTTTTAGAAGCTCTTATTTATATGACTGTTTGCAATTGTTGACATTTTATTCTTAGTTGTTAGAGCAAAAATATGCTATGTTGATTATAGCAAGAATTTGCTTTGTATAAATTGTCGGGGATTTTTTTAACACATGTCAGAATGGTGCATCAAAGCATGAAATCACCATGATTTATTGCAGAGAGCGATTTCCAGCTGAGACAAAGTTATTGGAACTCCTACTGGTTCAGCTGGAAGGAGGGAATTTTCTTGGAGGACATTGTGGAGTAAATAAGTACAGACTCTAAGTGTCCTACTTCTAGTTACAACCACAGTAATATGCAGAACGTATGTGCATGCTAAATCTAATCACCAGTAGAGATATGGCTAATGAGTTACATTTCCTGTGATATTCAACCTCCATATGGCAGGTACAATATTTATCACGCCATATGCTTGATACCACGGACATGAGTACATTCTGTAAACATGATTATGGCACCCTTTCATTGATTCAGGAAGTGGCATTCAAACAGAAACTGTTTCAAGCTTCTGCCAAGATGGAATAGCTGAGAGGAAGTCAGTAAAGTATAACCAGAAGTTTCCCCAGCAGGAATTTTTTGTCCAAGGAGACCTCAGTATCAAAATAAAGAACAACTCATCATGGCTAAAATAACTCACATGATTTCACAATGGTGAATATTATCATTTTTACTTGAAGATTTTATTGTCAGAATAATGTTTCTCTATTACACCTGCTATCCTCAGTAGATGTCCATTAACCTTAACAAAAGTATTGATATCTAACCCGTATGGCGGCACTTATGTGCAGGTATCATATGGAACTGAATCGAACTTTCCATGGGGATTCAGTGGCCTAGACACAAGCTCCTGGTGCCATCAGCAAGACCAAAATTCTCCAAGTCATCTGTGTGTAGTGGTCACATGACACACAGGACTTGCAGAACGCTATGCCCTTCTTCAACAAATTTTTAACTTGCTTGTTCGGTCAAGCAAATTTTGTCCTGACTGTTCTATACAAGAATTCTTGGGTGTCAAAAATACATGAAAATAACTCTGGACCAATGCCTTTATGTTGTCTACCCTAACTGCAGGACAGTCTGATCTCCTATATTTATTTTTTCCAAAATGCTAGTAGTGACATGTAGTTTAACGTATAACTTACTATCTAAATACTGACGTAGTGTTGGTTTTGTAAACATTATTCAGATCATACATAAATATCTGCAAAAAATGTTATTTTTGTGTAGATTATTGGTACATAAAACATTTCTCCAATATTAAAGAATATTTTAAGTGCTGAAAGGACCATTAATTCTCTCATAAAGTTTGGAAAACACTAGGGTTTGTTTTTTTTCATTTACAAAAAGATTAAGATCTGTCTTCAGAGATCATTATGAAACTGCAAGAATACAATCAAGAAAAGTAATATAATGTAAGAAAATACTGAAAATATAAATCAGCTTTTAAAAAATAAACCAGACTATTTTCAGTAGGAGTAATCATAAGGACACAAATTCACACACAAAAATTAGTTATTGCTAATTTCATGAAATATTATGCCCATTATAAAGGGCAATAATTATTACAAAAGAAAATGAGGTTTTAGAAAAATAAATAGTTATAAGAAAAAAGAGATTTTCAAACCAAGCAAAATTAAAATCACTACTGGTTTTAAAAATATGACATGTACAAAATAACATTTTCTTTCATTAATTATCCAACTGTCCTCTCAAAGCTCTAATATGAAAGCCTTGAGTAGGGAGTTCAAAAAAACATCTCTCTATTTTTCATTTCTTAAATATCCAGAGAAGGACAAGGGAATTCTTGCTACCAAAAAACCTAACCGTGTCCAATACACAAGCCCCTCCCCCCTTGTAAATGTTTGAATAATGCCTAAAGGAGTTTGTTGCAATTATACAAAGTCCTCTAAGTATCAGCATTCTTTGTACATAAATTATCCTTCAATTTTATCTTTAAGTAACAATTTGGCAATGGAAATGTTTTAATTGTTAGTTTGTGATATTATTTATTCTTCGTATCCTAGGCGTTTATCACAGGAAATAGCTCTGGAAGCAAGTAACCATTTTTCATGGAAGAACCTGTTTACCTTGACAAGGATTACAATAAGGCTTTCTTTCTTGTTTGGAGGATGAGACAATTGGGGATTTTTGTTGTTGTTGAAAAGAAAAGAAACCAAACTAAACCAAGTCAAAACATGGTAAGCTAGACAGAAACAAGACTTTAAAAACTAATTAACCCAGATTTCTGAAGAGGTTTTTCTGAGTATTGTCGTTAGGTGTTAGGTGTATGAACAGGCATTGCACACACAGACAGCAAGGACTTGGGACTTACTCCACATGGTCTCAGTCCCAGCTGCTACTGTAAATAGGTTTTAATTGCTAGAGAGTGGAGTACCTGGTAGTGTCACGCTGAAAAGGTACTTCAGAAACAGCTACGGAAAAATGGGTTTGAATTTCAATGTTACCTTTGGTAAATTAGGACTTGTTATTCCCATTCAGCCTTCTGAAAACCAGTCGTAGAATCAGGTAGTTTCACTCAGCAGGCAATGCACAAGAGGGTCTTCACAGTCCACCTTGAGATTTCTATAACTCATGCATCGGAGCGTCAAGATAAGCAACAAGTAGTAAAATTCTTAGCTGGGGAAAGTGAGCTGATTTAAAGGCTGCCTATAAATAATGAGAAGTTGAAGAATGATATTTAAGCTGGAAAAGGATTAAAAATTAGTGAAGAAAGGTAAGAGAAAAGGGTACTAAAGGAATTAGGTATTAAGGAAAATGGAAAAAAAATAAGGCATGAAATAAGGTATAAAATATGGCAGATGAGAGGCTAAACTTGGAAAAAAAAACATTCTATAGTTTTTAATGGGAAAGAGCCGTGGAATGTTAGTTGAAAACCCCAGGGGTGTTTGGAAAACTTTGAGAAACTATAAATCAAAGTATGAAGGGAAGATGGAAAACAGGAAAAGGTATAAAGGTAAGTTTGGTTTTGTTTCATGTTCATGTTGAAATTTCAAACTATTTTTTCCCAATCAGATTTAATAAGTGGAATTTGACTTGAATTTTTTAAAAAAGACATGAAAAGTACAGGAGTTGTAATTTTTTTGCATGCTCTGATAGCAACCAGTGTGTATATAAGCAAGTGCAAAAAAAACAAAACGACAGCAACAGCAAAATCCAAAAACAAAACTAATTACAAGAATGACATAAGTAGACAATAATGAAAGGAATGCTCCAGCACTCCAGTGTAGCTTTTAAGACCATTTCATTGGTTCCGATGGTAATACAATGGTTTTAGTGCAGTGGCCAAATTTCTTATTATGTGCTGCATTAACTAGGCATATCGAGTAAGTTAAGAATGAAGTGGTAAATTTGCTTTTGTTGGTTTAATCCAGACCTTTAACTTCACTGTTTTGCATTTAATAAAATACATTATCAAAAAGAAGCGTGACATCTCCTTATGAAAAATGTTTTATCTACATAAAGGCAAATTAAAGAGCAGGTGGTGGATTTAGAAGAACCTACGTCAACTGTCATTCCATACCATGGAAAGAAATATTCTCATTGTTGGTTAGAGAATATCACAAAGAGTCAAATGCAAAGCTAAGTGAATCATTCCTCCTAGAATTCATAATTACTTATCCAGCAAAGGATTTCATTACAGTGCATCTGGGGTGGGATGAAGCCCTGTGATAGGGGAAAAAATGAACACATTTTAAATCTGATTATATGTGAATATCTGAAAATTATATGTACCTTCAAAGATATATTCTTATTAAAAAACTTGTGCAACAGCTTCAATATTTTATCCTGCTGATGAAGGCAAGAAGATAAACTCATGACTGCTAAACAAAATCTCCTGGCACAGTATTTCAAGTATACCATACAAATACATCTGAAATTCTGCAAGCTGGGTGCCCCGCAATAGTTATCTATCAAGCTGCACTGACTTCAGGGAAATCATAATAAATTTTTTCTCCAACCCAGCTATCTGAATTACAAGCAGCATAGAAGTTCTAAGGGTTTGCAGTTTGAACAGTACTGGAGTCTGAAAACACATTATAAAATAAAGCTTTATTGGGCCAGTAGAAAAGACAAGAAACAACACGCCCATAAGGCAACTTTCACAATCCGTGATAGCAAACACAGTATCATAACTGATATCTTGTCTATGGTGGAGTGACAGGGACACTTGGAGTCCAGGTCATCTGGCCACAACAGCCAACCATGAGATATCTTTTGAATCTGAGTAAGAGTTGCAGCACACCTTGGTTCCACCACCCCTTGGTTCCACCAGTGGGAATGAGATTTGAGAGAATTGTACATGACGTGAATAACGTGGGTGACATCCTGCCTACAGTGCCTATCCTGGTCAAGGGCACGGTGTCACCAGGCTGCCCTATGCAGCCAGTAGTAGTCAAGAGGCAGGCTGTCAGGGTCTTAAAAAGAAGTGTATATTTGGCAATTATAATACATAAATCAGTTTGCATTCAAGATGAGCTGCAAATTAACAATTTCTTACTCCAGGATATGTCAAAATACAGAATAACAATTAAAGCCACACAACTCTTTCTAATGTATACTTCTGAAGTAGCCACATGTCCTAAATCCCAGATTTTTAAAGAACCTCATAACCTCTAGGTACAAAAGGCACACCTAATAGGATTTTCAAAAACACCCAGGTGTCTAGCTCTCATTGATTTAATTGAGGGCAAAGGACAGGAATTAAATGCAGAAACAGTAATGATAGAATTCCTTTCAGACTGTCTTATATAATTGTCATATCCTGGAGAACAGGGAACTAGCTCATACTTGAAAGAATGAATGTTTCAGTTAATTTTGTTATGTTACTTAAAGTAACATTGCTAAGCTACGACAGTGTTAAGTATCCCAGAAAAGCCTGCTTTGGGGAGCTTCACCATTTTTTCCTTTTGAACAAACATCCAGAGTAGCACAAACCTCACTGTATATGTCATTTCAGTAATATGTTTTTGCTACCTTCCAAATTTCCTTTCATATTTTCTGTGACTCGTAGTTACAGTGCTAATACAGACTAGTGTTTTACCTCTGTGTCACTGATTTGTATGTAGAAGGACATCCTCGCCTTGTGTCTCTGTGAAGCACATGAATCAAGAGAGAACAAGCATTGTATTTTACAGATGGAGTGGTCTGCCCCCATTAACAACGTGCAGGAGAGTATTTGAACTACAGACCCTAGGGCACAGCAAAACCCATGTCTCATTTCAAGTCAAGCCAAGGAGACCATATCACAGAGGAGCAGCTGGGAGTGCTCCTTAGAGCATCAGGGAGCACAGTGCTAGCAAAAGCAGGATGAAAAAGACATTTTGGAAAGAAGTCTGTACACTTCTGTATTTTTGCTTGAAAATTATAAGGAAATAGCTTTCATGGACAATGAGTTCCTTCCATAAGTGGCTTTCTTTGCCAATTTTCCTCTACTGTGAAGGCAGAGACATCCTTCCAGAAGACGTAGCAAGGAAGTTGTGTGACTCAGCAACCTTCTTCACTGCTCAATAATTTTTTCCTACTCACAATCTGAGTGCAGGTCAGCTACTTTGCCATGAAGATAAAATGATGCATTTGAAAACTAAAAATAGGACTAACTTGAAGGATTTGTCTTTGTGATTTTAAGGAAAATATGAACATCCATTTGGACATTAATTTATTCATTTTAAGCAGGTAATGTAGCTACTCTTGTCTATTATACAATTTCTAGCCAAAATGCATGTAAACAGTACCCACCCACCAAAAAACCCAACCTAAAAGAAAATACCCTCTACTTGTACTGTTAGTATTCAGCAACTCTTTGGATTACTGCAATATTATCTAACTACAGGAAAAGGAAATAACTTGAATATCTACAGAACCATTCTGATCTATCAGAATGTCCATTCTAGTTCCTCCTTATCATGCTTATTACTCTGTGGAAATCTGACTGATGGGTTGACACTCTTAAGGCTAAGGTATTTTTCTCCTTTTAAAACCACATAATCAGGAATAACAAGGAATAATGAATAACTGGACAAATATTCTTTTGTTGTTGTTGTTGTTGTTATTCGAGTTCAGAGGGAGGTTTGCTAACCTTATGAATGGTGCAAGAATGCTGTGCCACAGCAAACTTTCCTCTGTAAGGTCAATTAGAAGCTAGTCTAAGAAGAAGTTTCTTCAGCTCTCACAAATCCTGTAAGTTGATAAGGGATGCTGCTCTGAAGTTTGTCCAGAAGTTGCATCCCATTGTCTCAGCAGCTTCCCTCTCAACATAGTGAATTGCAAGAGAGCAACTCCATCATTTGCAGCACCAATTGACAGCTTTGCTAGATGGTATTAGATCACCCAACTCAAAGCTATAAACTTTAAATGATTTTTAGAAGTCATAAGTCCTTGAATACTGAGCTCTTAAGCTTTTATTTTCTCTTCTTCTCTTTCCTCCTGACAGAAGGAGCTGTAAATGACAAATTCTCACTCTTCCTGGAGGTCCCCATTCAGTCAGGCCTTCTCTATTCACATTCTCTTATGCAGACTTTTTCTGGGGATTTTTTATTATGAAATAGGGCTGTAAAGACCCCATCCTCCAAACTCCCATTAACTATAACTTTTACAAGTGACAATAGGTTCACGTATTTTAATTGTCACCATAGGAAATTTCTTCGCAAGATCTTGATTCCTATCTCTTTTCTCCAGCACAGGAGATGGTAAACCAAGACAGATGAGCAGGCACAGGGTAAAATTGTCTCTCTTAACATCAGGGATTTCAGAACATACCTGCTCTCCTACTTCAAAAGTTCTCATTTCCTATTGCAGAAGGTGGGTTTGGCTATTGATCAACAGAGTGAAATTAATAAATGTAATTGTGGTATCATAAATTTGTTGAATTTTATTACATGATTTAGCTAGAAGAAAAATCCAGTCATGAGGCTCTAACATTCCATCAAAAACTGAGTGAAAAGGTCAAAGAAGTCTTGGTGTGGTGGCAGTTACTATCTGCTCTAGACCTCCTATATTCTTTCAAATGCTTTCCTGAATGAAAGGCTTTTCTCACAATAGAGGGATATTTCTGGGCTTGTCCTGTATCTCCCATTTCTCATGCCAAATTTGTGCAAATGAGTGCAGGACACCCCCAGAAAAGTAGCAGGGTTTTCGCTTTTATAGCCTTATGCCTGCATGGCCAATCAAATGTGTCCGAGTATGCGATCGTGCTTCCATAGAGACAATATCCTCTGAACCTTGAACTGGACTTCTCACTGGGGTCACTAAAGCCATTCCTTTAACAGCTCTCAAATGTGGCATATTCCATTTGTATTTTTTGGTAAATTACTTGGTCTTTCATGTGAACATATGTCACTTTGGGGGATCTGTTTTGGCACGAAGTGTAACATATTTGTCTAGCTTAAACCCATCCTCAAGATATTTCATCTGTGAAAGTGTTAAACTCCTCAGGGTCCCGATCATTCTGGAAATTCAAATAGAAAACTATGCCAGCTTCCAAACCTATGTCCAGTTAAGTTTAGTCCTTCTGATTTATGCGAATTATTTTCCTGTTTCTACTTTAACGAGTGATACTGTCTAGTGAAGTGGTAAAACAGACATGTTGCAGAAAAAGGAGTTATCCACCCTTTCCCCCCACATCCTGCATATCTCTTTCAGAGTTTGCTTTTGATGCGTGGGGCTGAATCAGGTTTTTAACATTTTGTCCATTGAAATCTCATACTGAATCCATCTCCCTCCACAGAAACAGTAGTAGTAATAGTAGTAGTACTACTGTTACTACTAATAACAATAACACACGCACACATACACCCAAACCCACAAAACAACCCCACTTAAAACTAAAAAAACCCAATGTTAAATTGTAAAATCCCAGAAGCTTACTGTGGTCAGGAGGCCAAGAAACAAACTGTATTTTCCTGAAGAAAGCATATCTTCAGCACTCCAAATGACATGATCCTTTTTGACAGGACACTTTGTGGTGAATATTACTTAAGAAATCAAGAGATCACTCCAACAGCTCATTATGCTCTGGTAACGTGGCAATCCCTATGAGTTCCTGCACGCAATAAAATTCTGGATGGTGAGTCTGTTAGATTTACTATACACACTAATCCAGACCACCTCTTTGGATTTCCAAGAAGCAGGGCCCTGGTTTTGTCATCACCATCAGCCTAACCGTAGCAGGACACTTCTATACTTCCCCTCAATACTAAGGTAGCTTCTCAGCTCTTTATATTTTCTATTCATATGGTCTACAGATTAGGGTAATTTTGTACTAGGTAGTCAATTTACTTCTCAGTTTTTAATGGAACGAGTTTACCTAATTAATTCAAAGCTCTTAGATCATCTGCAAACCAATGGATGAAAAACATTAACCTAATTCTGCAGAAGTAATGGAAGTTTTCGAAAGCTGCCAGCAAATATCCTCCGCTATTGTACCAGAATTTTATTGTGAGGAGTATAGTCCAATGTATATGATTCAAAGTCTGCATGAAGTCAACCAGGACTTGCAAGATCATCTAGAAAAAGAAATACTCTGATGGAAAAGAATTATGTGAATTATGTGAAACAGAAAAGAATCCCTATAAACTGCCTGGAAGAACTGGAAATCAATTTCTTGGATCTTTTTCATAACTTTTCTCCAGGCTAGCTGGCTACCTGTTACCTTAACCTATGTTTTATTTTTCAGGTTCATTTCAGCTTTAATGATCCATTTTTAAGGCTTTCCATAGAAAATCTATTTTCTGAGTTTAAGAACCACCTACTTCAACTGTTCTGTGGGATGGAGGTAAACATTTTGAAGGCTTCTTTTGTTCCGTTTTCTAATTTATGCCTTGCTCTTATTCTGACATTGTTCCTTACTGTTGTTTTCCTTAACCTTGTCCTTTATCAAATCTTAAACCTGGCTCTATTCAAACACTGATTTTCTGAGCTCCTTCATTCCTTCCTCCATCACATCCCTTGCTCAGCCCTGGCCTCAAGCATATCTTTCCCCTCATCTGTTTTCAGTTCATCACAATTTGCATTCATTCCCTGGATCTACAGGGTTTTCCAGTCAGAGTTGAGAACATCTTTGGTTAATTAATGCATGATCCAACTGTACCTAACTGTGGTAAGACAATGTTATGCTTTTCTTCTTCATGAACTGTATAAATGATAACTGCTGACCTAAACTTCTTCTCTATAATTTTAGATCTGTCTGAAAAAACTCCAGCTCTATGTTAAACAGTAGTCTTTCCAGTGTGTTTCACACTGTAAGTATCTGTGCCCAGATTGTCAAATTTCAAATCTTTGGTCTGTCTGCACAGCAGCTAGAAGATTTGGTGATCACAACATAGTGATACACCTGATACACCTGATATCTAGCTTTACACTAGATACTGCAAATAACAATAGCAAAAACATGGACTTCAACACCTGAAGGTAAAAGTCCATGAGAATCCCTTTATATTTACCTGAGGGACTGAGTTGTGCTGTCTCTTCTGGGCAATTCGAGCCCAAACTAGCTAGATTGAAGCCAGAGAAGGTAGATGCTTAAATTTTACCTTGGATTCCCAAAGTGGGCACAGCCTCTGAAAGAATTATATATTGTTATTAAATCAAAGTCTTAGTTGATAAATATGAGTGTTTCATTATGACAGTAAAAAATACACTGAAAGTAAAAAATAATAAATGTATTCAAAGATGTTAAGTAGATGCATCTAAGGTCACATAAAACTAAATTATATTCTATTATTTGAGAAATAATATGTGGTCATTGAATTAATGAATATTGTAACAAACCCCTGTAAAGAGATGGAATTAAGATTACCCATGCAGGCTTCACTGCAATTTCCTAGCACAGATTCTTAACTATGTAACTTTAGGTTCTTCTGGAAGCAGAGGCTAGGGGAATCTTTATTTTCTCTCTTCCTTTCTTTCTCTTTCTTTCTTTCTTTCTTTCTTTCTTTCTTTCTTTCTTTTTCTTCCTTCCTTCCTTCCTTCCTTCGAAATTGCATCCAGGTATGAAAATCCTACACTTAAAAAGAATTCTAAGCTTGTTTATACATGGAAAGACCAAGCATACTCTAAAACAAGCTTTTTTTCCCCCCCCAGCATTTTCAGTGCTTCATACCACAAATAAATCGGGAAGGGTTTTGTTCTCCCACACACGGTGAAATTTGGATTCCGGTTGCTTCAGTACTAATTAGCAAAGAAAATCAGAGAAACGTGATAAACAATATTATCTTTTACACTAATGAAGTGATTTGAATTTTTTTTAGTGATGACAGTGTTTGTCATTTTCTACCCACTACATAAAAAAAATCTTTCAAACAGCCTGAATATTTATTTGATATTATAGGACAAAAACTGTTGGTTTATTGGCAGAGTAGTATTTGTTTCCCTAGTCCTGCGTTGACATTGACAATCATTGATGGTGTTTAGTTTCTGTTAGTTTAGAGCTTGGTTCTATGATGCTGAACACTTCTGTCATTAAAGTGATGAAAACAAAAGGACAGCAATTTACAAAAACATTCAGATGTTAATGATTAATAAACATTTCCAGAAAAATTTATAATAACTGTAAACTTTAGACATTATACAGAATCATAGACTCATAGAATCATAGAATAGTTTGGTTTGGAAGGCACAGTTAAAGTTCATCTACTTCAACCCCTCTTCCATGGGTAGCAATATCTTCAACTAGATCAGATTGCACAGAGCCCCATCCAATCTGATTTGACTGTTTCCAGGAATGGGGCATCTATCATCTCTTCAAGCAACCTGTTCCAGTGTTTCGTCAACCTCATTGTAAAAAGTTTCTTCCTTATACCAAGTTTGAACAATGTCAAGAGATGCTGTGTATAAAGGGCTTTTTTTCACTCCTCCTTTCACCAGTTTTCCACAGGCTTGTCATGGGAACCATACTTCACATATCCTTATTCATAAATGAAGGAACTCATGTATGTGTAAATATAATCCTCCACCACTTAGTGATAGACCCTGTCAAGGGGTTTTTAAGGCCACTATTTTCCCTGTTTTCCACATTCTTTTCACGTATTACCCTAAGGACCAAAGGTCATCAAATATAAGGAAAGAACATTATCCCAACCCTGTTGAACAAAACAAGCATTTGTCAAGCCATATTCTAGCTCTTGAAACCATTGTTAGCTGGGGAATTTTATGCAATTGAGCAATTCAAAATTTAATTGAGATTGATCCTCTGTTATTATAGAAAAACTTTCAAGAATTGCTTCCAATCACAGCTCTTTAGCCTGGCTTCGCATCTCTACCAAGCTCCTGTGAGCATTCAACTCTGATTAATGTTAGCGAGTCAAACTTGAGATGTCTCATATTTTAAACCCAGATAAGCTACAGTATATGAAGTGCTGCATCGCCTGCACCAGCAGCAGCCGAGGCTGCGGGGCCTACAAGCCCAGATATAAACAAAAGCCACTGGTGGACAAGCTTCAAAGCTTAAGGGTGTACCTCTTCTCAGTGGGACAAGCCTCGTCCATTGATCATGTGACCCTAGGGAGCTCGGGTCTGTGTGATTGGCAGGCAGCCAGCCATCCCCTTGTATCCCTTAATAGGATGTGACCCGGCCCCCTCTGTATTCCCACTGGTTGTTCCTGTACGCCCTGCCTCCCTTCTGTCCCCTTGATAACTGTGTGGGGAAGGGAAGTGCTCCCCTTCTCATCTTGAACATCATTGGGGTCAAATAAACCCTCAGTGCTTCATACGGGGGGCCGCCTCGTCTCATTCATCTCTAGCGTCGCCTGAGCCCGCCAGCTCAGTGTGAGAGTGGCTGCGTGTATTCTATCGCACGGGTGAGGGGGCTGGCTTGCGAGGTGCCAGAGAAGCACCGCCGGGGCTTCCCTAGCTATGGGCACCTCCTGGAATAAGCAGCAGTTTCTCCACTGACCACCCACACGGCTTTAATGAAGAGAAGGATATGGAGCACCACCAGCGTCCTCACAAACCAAAACCAAAAGGCACCATCTCCACTAAGAAGAGACACTTCCAGGGAACATTCTCAGCTATTATTTAGACAAGTTTCTGGCTAAACAGGCAAAAAAAACCCCAAAAAACCAAAAAACCCAAACAAACAAAAAAACCCCAAACAAAACAAAATTAAAAAACCCACAAAACAAACAAACAAAAAAACCCCAATAGTAGAAAGGTTGTCTGTGCTTACCAAAAAACAGGTTTCCAGTTAGGCTATCAATTAATTTCTTCTGCATTTCTAAACAGCCATTACGTTGCAATAAGTTTCAAAGGCTGTTAACTGGACTGAGTTTCAAGCAGTTTTAGAAACACAAAACTGACCTATTAGTCCCTCTTTCAGATCCCCACTAAACACCCAGTCTTAACCTCAAGATTTTTTATATTGACTGAATCTGGAACACATGGATAAAATATTTAATCCTTTTGAAAAAACATTAATCTGAAATTAAGGTTTCCATAGTGACACACCGGCTACCCAAACTTCATCCCTTGAAGAAACAATGAGCACAATTCTACATAGCTAGAGGGTGGCTGCACACTAAACGAGCTTAATAGATGCCTTTGCAACAGTGACATATTGCTATAAGAAATACTTGGTATTTTTAGCACATGATTTCTTGTCTGCATTAGGCTGTAATGGTGGTGACCAGCTATCTTGGGTGCTTTGGTGTTGAGCCTTCAATCAAAGTTTATAAATAAGGGTCATAGCAGGCACTGATTGGAAAAAAAAAAGGAGCGTGGACAGAGTTTCTCTAGCATCATCACTGGATCATGAATAGTGCTTCACCAAGTGGATTAATTCCCTCACTCTTCAAATGCCCGCATTCCTGGAGATGAGTGTTTTGAGCACATCATGGGGAAGACATGGCAGAGGATCTGCGTGGTGGTTTTATTTAACTTCTATAAAAGTTTGTTGTTTTTTTGGTTTTTTTTAACATGTTTATCTTTGGCAAGCAACTAAATTAGAGTGTGCATCATACAGCACTTGGTAAAATGTATTTGATCCCTGGAGTATAAGGCTATGCAGTTATGTGTTGCTATATTTGAGCTTTTTACGAAGGACTATACACACCGTTCTGCTGGTCAGCTACAGAATTTCACAGGGGCTTTGTAGACCCTCCACTCACGATTACAGAAGTTCCTCACACACTCAAACGCATTGCTTTCTTTATGCTAAATATAGCATTCACTGCAGTGACTCATAAATACTTTAAGGTCTTTAATGTGGTTAATTCTATCTGTTGTCCCTGCAAAAATATGAACAAGTCTGAAGGGGGAGTAAGGAATGCAAAAGAAAATATTTTGTAATTTATTTTATTTAAAAATATATATAATATTTTTCTATTTTTAAAATCTGATTTTATTTCAATGTGTTGGGTTTGGTTTTGTTTATTTCAACCTATTAATCACAGAAATACATGGACAGGAGTAGCAACTCCCTTCTTGACAGGCTGTGCATTTAATACTGAGTACGAAATTTGAGGTTGACTCTCTTCTCTCTTCCTCACCTATGATGGTTGTTTTAGTTCCTTCCTCCTCTCAGAAGACACTTCCTCTTCATTTCATACTTGTTTTTTACATAGATTTTTAATTTTAATTCATTTGTGAGTAACATCAGTCGTAAACCTGTTTATGTAGACACCTTGATTGTTTTTCTTACCCGGATGGGCATTATGTAGGTATTTATCTGCAGGTGCCTGGTGTGTGCATATCAGCATACGTGAACATGTATAGTGCTGTGCATGTTGTGATTCTTCAAATGTTATTCATAAACATGTTTTTTCCTCACAAATATACAACATATTGTATTTTCCTTTCTCTTTGGCTGATCCATATAGTTAAAATGGGACAACTTCAGAGCATCTGATACTTTTTGCTATACTGGCCAGCAAAGTTCCCAAACTAATACCTAATCAAAATTTAAGCTACTGTACAGTCATGATTTACATGTGAGACTGTAGACTAGACACACTTAAGACTCCTTAGAGAGTCACTGAAATTGTGAATTCGGTAAATTCAGACATTACCTTCTCAAAAACATCCTTTGATTTAAATGTCTTAAATTCTCAATTCTGCATTTTAGTGCCAGTGTGGTGCAGGCTCCTAAAATTTACTTTTACTCAAATTCAGAAGCTAGACATTGTCACAAACGCTCCAGCTAAGCATTTAAGTAGACTGATCACTTTGAATGTCGCTTTTAAAACACGCCTAGGTCCTGAGATATGTACATGTCCAAAGACTTTTCCATGCTGCTGAGCAAGGTGATTCAAATTCTGACTTCCACATAAGACTTTGAAGGATTTGTGAACAAGTTTGTCTCTGTCTAGTCTCTAGTCATATAGCTTTGCTCACACTGTGCTTAATGTAGAATGAGAGTGTTCAAGCCAACGACTCACTAATGCAAAATACTTCTGTAGTAGTGAGAACAAGGCCTGGATTCCCCCCACTCATGCAGGGTTCTCTTGCAGTTGCAGTATTCATGCTGCTTCTTGCTAACACAACTTCTGCCTGAATCTTACGTCGTTTACACATTGATTGACTGAAACAGAAGAGTCAAGCAGTGTAGCACAGTCCAGAACCAAATTTATTTTGACGCTTAGCATATACATCTGCAGAACTTTAAGATATCATTTAAAACCCCTCAGAATGAAGAAAAATTAGAACTCAGCTCTGCCACTTCCTTGGGCCAACAATCTAGACACTGTATTAGTATGCAAGAGGAAGGCAAAACCTTGGTTTTGGCTTCATTTGAAGACAGAAACAGTAGTCTATTTGTCTGAAAAGAGAAAAACTAATGCTGAAGTTCGTGAAGCTTACCTATAAATACAGCTTATGCAAGTATCTATCATAGATAGATACCAAAGTCTCAGAAAAAGAAAACTTCTTAGACATGTATTTTTCTTTAGTGATTTTTTTAAACTCAGTTATCTCATTAATTTTCAACATTCTCAGAGCACTGCTGTCACAATTCCAAACACGGAACACTCTCTATGCACACTGTAGTGAATCTGCCCAAATAATTTAAGCTTCTGAGTTTAACTTTGAACTTAAAACTCTTGGGTACCATGATAGTGCCGAAGTGCTCTTCCAGTTGCATGCCATGACATAGAGTATTGAAATAATTCTCTGTTGACAGCTGATAATAGAACATATTTCAACGCAGCATCATTACTTTCTATTTCAGCAGAATCTACATGAGTAAAACTTGCTTACACCTGTTTGTTCGTTTCATTGTTTACCTTTGTCTTTGTTACTAACTATTATAATTGAAAAAAATCATGATTATCCTCACAAAGTAATTCGGAAATTTTCTTTGTTTCATTGTCAAAAAAGCATATTTTCTCTATTTTGTTCACTTTAACTCCCACTGGGCTTTACAGTGATAATGGCTTTGTCCAGTAGTGCCCAAAATTGCAAAGAAAGCAATCCATGCATTACATGCTTTTAAAAGGCCAAAGTCTTTTCGTCAGCAAATGAAAAGAATAGGGAAAAGAGAGAGAGAGAAAGAGAAGGAGAGAAAGTGGCAAACAATTAAGCAGACTATGATTTAACAGGAAGATTTAAAAGACCTGATAATTTTCATATGAGATTCAGCAGAAGGATCCGAATTCCTTCTGAAAATATGAGATTGTTTCAAAAATAGTCTCCACTTGGTAATTATCTGACCTCACTAAGCATGGTACAGGGGCTGGGATAGGGTGGTGGAAAGAGCCTATTTCTCTGTTTCCAAAGCTATTCAGAACATGGTGATTTTTTCTTGAAAGCTTGAATATTATGGTACAGGTTCTTATTAAAAGATTATTATCTGGACCACCGAATTTTATATTTCTAATCTTACCATTCTTTTGTTAAAACAGAGAGAATTAGTTTTACGAATGCAACATTAAAACAACTTAGACCTTTTATGTTTGGCAACTACTTTGTAAACAGACTCAGAGAAAATGACTGAAATTCTAGCAAGCCTGTTTCTTGTATTTCTTTACATGTTGTTTGAACATACACATACTTCCAGAAAAACATAGAAACACTCAGTTCTGCCTAATATGTTTGACTTTCGCAGCTGCAGCAGGATATACTAGGTTTCATTGGGAAACTGGGAAATTCTTCTTCTTGAGTTACTAAATTTCTATATCAAAAACTTCAAGCCCTGAAGTTTTAAGCTTTAAATTATTTATTGTTATGTAAAGAGAACATTGTAGCTGTTTCAAGAGTGACTCTTGCCTACCTCAGATTTAATGAAAGGAGAAATGACTCACTTGCAGAGAGGAGGAAATATTTCAGTGTCAAGTTGTTATCATCTTTTCAACATCATTTATTTTGATCTCAAATTTTAAAGAGTAAGTCGCTGCAAAAATGAATAAATGGGTGGGAGTCTAGGTGAGCTGTTCAAAAGTGCATGAGAAAGTTACTTGAAAACCTTACATTTATTACATCAAGAGAAAATTAGGTATTTATTGTATCAAGACAAATGGAGAGTGCTTAATAAATCAGTAGTCAATTTGTAGTAGGAATTTTTTAAAGCTCAAATTATATTTTTTATTTTCTGACTGAAATGAGGCACATTTTTTTATCATTCTGAAAGTATTTTTCATTTGTAAAAAATTGATGCATAAATTTCTCTGGGACTGAAATTGAAAAACACAAGAATCTTCTGAACTCTAAAAATTAGTCATACCTGTCTGAAGAGCATCATTTTCTCAGGAGTAGTTCACAGAAGCACAGAATTTGTCTGGGCTTTCATTCATGTGTTTCTCCCAGGAAAGCTGAATTATTCTTGCTGAAACTACTCCTGTTTCATGAAAATCTTACATATATGCACTGAGATTTTTTTTTTTAGGTAGTTACACTAAATATCAAGGTGCATAAATTACAAAGAAATTGCCTGACATTCCTTGGTTATTTCAAAACAGAAGGAAGGAGCAAAAAATTTAACGTTGTATGTTGCAAACATGGAAGTATGTGTTTGTAAAGAAGGCCCAACTGCATCGGCACATGTGATAGTGCAGTCTAAACTCTTTCCACAAGATAGGGCGTTCAGCTTTTAAAGACACATATTAGGCAGGACCCAATAATGCCATTAAATTTGAAGGTCCGTAGCAAAAGTGTACTGCAGAAAATCATTGATGTTTATTGTGTTCTTATAGACACTCTTTCATGGGAGAAGACCAGTGAAGTCCACGTCCTCATTTTAAACAGAGTTTCCACTATGATACTGAGAAATACTTAACTGTTTCTGAGAGTTCAAATCACCAGTGTAATTTGCCAGATCCGCAAAATATCTTGTGGTAAAAATTCTTAATGCTGATCTCTCAATAAAATCTAGGTCAATTTCAAATAAGCAAATCTTAAGAGAAATGAACCCAATTAATGTTTGTAACAATTAGTGTACTCTGTAATGATAGACACATGTGAGAAGCTCCTGAAAAATTATTCTATCTTGGAAAGTAAGAATTTTTTCTTAGCAAGTAAGATACCAACAAACACACAGGGGGATACTTCTGAAAGGTACTAGCAGTTTCCATACAATGGAAATGGATTAATCAAAACCAAAAATTTACTTTATTTGATGTTCATTTTCACACAAAATGAAATTATGTATCCCATTATTCATATTTTTTTAAAAATGAAATGCATTCTTGAAAATTTAAGATTTAATATAATATTAAATTTATTTTATTAAGACCTTGTCTTTCTAGAGTTCAAATTAATTTTGTCTAATCCATCTACTTAAACATCTGATTTTTTTGACTTCTGATATTCCCACAATTATGAAGCTGTTGGCAGCTTAGATAATATACAATGTGGCAAGTGATTTCTGACATGGGGCAACACAGCAGAAGTATGGAATCCAGTGTAGTTGAGGACCCACCAGACTGTGACATCATTGCTAGAAGGTCCAATTCTTATTGTGAATATTTGATGCTTTTTACTGTTTCAGTCGAGTTACTGAATTCTATATCAGTTGTTCCTCCTTGATCATCATTGCTCTATTTCTTTTACCTGTCATCAAAAGCACATGCACACACACACACATAAAACCCATTACAAAAGGGGTGGTCATCACAGTAAGGGTTTCTTTCCCAATTCAGTGAGACCAGGTCTCCTAATTTGGATGGGTTTCATCCACTAGTGTTCTTACTGGTCTCATTCATGCATGTATTTTTAATGTAAAGTCTAAAATTGATATGTACATCAGGAAGAGATAATGATTCCATTTTTTGATACTAATAAAGCACATGTCTATTGATGCAGTAAATGTACAGTTAAAGATATTTTGTGATCAAAATATAATTGAAGCTTTTGACCTACTGTACTCAAGGTCTATTGTTAGACAAAATTTCTTTCTCTTTACTATAAAAGGAAGCTAGGAAATAAGCCTGTCATTTTGGCCTTCATTATTTCCAACTGTTTAAGCAAGTCCAGTCACATAACAGGAATGTAAATCTTGGGAAAAGAATGAAGTGGTAGTAATTAATGAGCTTGAAGTTTCTTTCACTCAGAAAAAAATGCAGTCATCAGTAGGGACTATGCTCCCTTACACTGCTTGTCTGAATAGTTGTACTTTAAATATTTACGATGCATTTGACCTATTGGTTTTCAGTATTAACCCCCTCCCGCCCCCCCCAAAAAAAGTATCCTTTTT
>VZTG01009883.1:518518-559480 GCA_013397845.1 Melanocharis versteri | reverse complement strand
TTTTTTTTTTTTTTTTGGCATTAAGAATGCACTGGAGAATCTCTAGGCAGAGAAGCTGGCAGCCATGGATGACATACTAACCAAATTAAAGGCCAATATTGAATCAATCCATCTGTTAAACCAACAGGTAAAAATAGTGAGAAGGAGAGCAGAGAGTGGAGACTGTTAGTAAAAGTAGATAGTCGCAATCTATTTGCATGACTATATTAGAAAGCTATTAAATATTTATGAATATATATGAGTAAAAAATGGTATGTGTTGAGTCAAAAGACAGAGTCTGATGTTGATGTAATTTTTCTATTCCCTGGAAATGGTTCACAAAAGAATCAAAAGAAATAACATAGGATGTATGACTTAACTACAAAGTGCTCTTTGTATTTTGCTATAGCAATGAATTTCAAGTACTGCAGCAAGCCTCACAGTGAAAGTTATCATTTCTTCTTACAAACTTTTAAATACCATATTCCCAGCTGTTGGGATCAAAAGAATATCTTGCATTTCTAATCTTAATATTTTATATTTAAAAACACATTGATTCCCCTTGGACTACTTAAATGAATAACAAAGAGTATCCTCTATCATCTCTTACCATTGCAGGCCATGTCAGCTTAAAACACTCACTAGTATAACAGAGCTTTTAGAACAAAATTTGGAAACACACAGGAAAAGAAAAAAATATAAAATATAATCGTAGAAAAAACACTTTTTTTTTTTTGTATGGAGCCACTATTTGTCTAAAAAAAAGATGATAGAAGCAACCACTGATAGTGACTGATCATGAAAAGAAACCCCAGGAGCATAGACACACTATAAAAAGATCTAGGAGGAAGTCATTATGCTGTTGAGGGAATAAGAAATTTAAGTCAGAGAGTTGCGAAATGTTCTCATTATAGGTCATCTCAGTAATTATCTGACATCTACAGATGGAGTCACTTCTTAATCAAAAGAATGAATCATTACTGATATTGATTCAGACCAAGATGTTTGAAATAATGAGTCCAGTAACTCAAGTATAAATTTAGAGGTAATTTCAGCAACTTCTTTGTAAAAGTTTCAGACTAAATAATAATGAAGTATCTTATTACATTGCATAATAATGATAAGAAAATGGCCAGAAGAGTGTGAACTAAACTACGCCATCATAATCTGCATGTGAAGATTTAAACAAAAGAAGAAAAAAAGAGGTCACTAATATTTACCATCCCACGAACACTATAGCTTAATTAATATCTAAAAGAATGGAAGATTGCTTTCTCTTGAGTACAATATCTGTAGCTGGTACTGCTATTAGATTTAAGAATCTGCAAGTATTTACTATAGAAATCTTTTTTTTAGCAGTTCATAATTCGACTGTGAAAAGCGCCTTGAATATCATGCAATGTCTCAAGAACTACAAAAAGTTCTAAGAGTGCACTTAAATATCTAGAATAAAAGTAAAAAAAGCAAAGAGGGTACTGCAATTATTGTCAGTGAACATCTTTAGACCGACACTTTATTCCAAAAATCAGTTCCTTGGAAGATGTTGATTTACTACAATAAGAGCAGCAATGCCAAACCCATTGTTGAATAGACAAGAAGGGAGAGACAACTTCTTGTCCCCAGAGACAGTCACTTCAGGGCAGCGTTGCATTCTGTTTAGAGGTTGCAGCTGCCCATCATGTCATCATTTCTGTGAATACACAGAAAACTCTTTTTTGTCTATGTGACACGTTTCATGAGTACTGACAGTACTGACACTGGCTGGAATTCATCCTTATCTGGGAGACGAGTCCAAAGCCTGGAATGTAAGTAGGTAGTAGATCATCAAATCTAGTCCCTCACAAGGGCAGTTGTTAGCATAAATTGATCTTTTCACCACAATATTTTACCATAAAAAGAAGTCATGTCTTCTTTCAGAAACAATCTTGCTTAAGTCAACAGCTCTTTTAGTCACAGCACATAAGACACACCCACTTCTCCAAATTAGATCCTCCGTTCTAGTGTGCAAAGAAAACATACTTTTAACAACAGTTTAGAATGCAACTTCCAACTTTCCAGAGAAAACCAAGTGAAATTTATGGTGAAAGCTACATTGTGATCAACAATCACAAGTAACAAAATATAAGTAGGACTGTAAGCACCTGTGCATGTTTGTCCATAAAAAACTTTCTAACATTCAGAAATATGGCAAAAGTAGTGACAAGACTGAAATAAACAAAAGAATGTCATATCTATTGTGTATTTTTAGTATCATGGTTAGTCTCTCTGAAGAAGGGAGACCAGGATATGGTTTTCAAGTTAGTTGAGATATTCATGCATGGACTATTTTTTAAGTACATTGTCCATAAAATATGGCAAGAAGTTTGAAATTATAGTGACCTGCTAAGTTTGAAAGAATATATGAATTCAAAGCAGAACAGGTTTCTCCTAACTCTGATGGGGAAAAGGTACTGCTTTAATTTCTTGAGATCTCAGGAAAGGAAACACATTAACAGTATGGAAAAGAGAGGAGGTTTCAAGGTCACCAAAGCCCTGGTGTGGAACCAGAGTTGCGTTGCTGCAGTCACATCCCTGCTGGCTGAACTTGGAGGACTGGACTTCTAAGAGCAAGGAATGAGATCCCACCTTGAATAAAGCAGAGGGAGAGGTCATCATGTCACAGACAAAACCTGCATGGGCAGGCAATGCTGTCAGTCTCACTCCACCTTGCTGCATGAGCATCACTAGTGAAACTTGACACATGGCATTCAGGATGTGATGTCTTCTATTACAAAGCAAATACTGAGACACTCATTCCGAAATGCAGAGGAGCAGGATATAGGTGCTTTGCTTTCCAGCCTGCCAGAAATGAGAAGTGCCCCAAAGAATCTTAAAAACTCTCCAGACAAATAGTTTCAATCAGATATGCTTGGAATTTGTACTTTCATGTTCTCCTTATAAATCTGTTTCCAGTGTCAAGATCATATGCACTTTAAGGTTCATGTAATCTACAAGGAACTAGCATGCTCAGAGTGCATAAGAAAAAATATGTACCTGCAGAGAGGAAACACTCACAAAAGAGAGTATATGGTGTGTAACCTCTGTAGATTTTGGAAAATCTTTTCTCAATCAAAATTCACAGCCTTGAACTCTCCCCCTTTTAATATTTCTTTTTCTCCATTTTGTTCATTAGTTTCTTAGAGTATGCAGTCCTATTCTGTCTGCAGGGATTTGGGTTGACATTTGTGCTGGGCATAAGAGTCAGGGTGTTTGCAGCAGAGGGGCTTGGGGTGGCCTCTGTGGCAGGAATTCAGGGTTTGTTCTGTGCAGGACATTCAGCCAGCTCCAATCCATCCACCAAAGGGCACAGCTAAACCCCTCAGCCGAGATGGGGATACCCGTGAGAACACATATTTAAGGAAGAGCAAAAATGCCACAAAGGTACAAGAAAAGGGGGAAGGAAAAGAGTAAGAAACAGAAGGGGGAGAACCAAAGTGAGAAAAGGAGGAGCAAAAAATGGACTTTCATAGTGGAGCGGATATCCATACTACAGCCTGTGGAGGACCCCACGCCAGAACAGGTGTCCATTCCTGAAGAGCTGGTGCTGATAGAGACCCCATGATAGAGCACGGGAAAAGTGAAAACGAAGGAGCAGCAGAGGTGTTATGGACTGACTGCAGCACCCTATTTCCCACTCCACCTATGTTATTTAGTGTAAGATAGAGGAGTCTGGAGAAGCTGAGGCTGCGAAAGTGGAAGGAAAGATGTAGTTCTTGTATTTGGTTTTTGCTTATGGTTCTCACTACACAAATTTATTTTAATTGGCAACAAATTAGTTTTCTCCAGATCAAGTCTAGTTTGCCCACGATGGTATTTGGCAAGTTATCTCCCTGTCTTTTTCTCTTTTTCATGAGCTTTCTTATTCATTTTTTGTCCTATTTTCTCCTACCCATTCCTCTTAGAGGAGGAGTAAGAAAGAAAATGTGTGGGAGTCTCTCTCGTAGCCAGATTGGTTAAGAGTCCCAGTTGGGCCTCTTATTTCATTGTTGGCTTTTGTATATCATATTAAAATAGTCACTGGGACAAAGACAAAAGAGTGGTGATGTAGCCCAATATTTAATGTACTTCTTAGTAAAGTGAAGGAGAGGCAGATATCTACCCTTCCTTATACCTCATGTCCTCATGACTGCAGCATTGACCTGGGATCAGATTTGTCAAAAAGACAAGAGAGAGTTCTGTATCACAGCTGTGTTTTTTTCATGACTAAAGCACTAGGTAAAATGGTCAGTCTTTGCAGCTTTACCTCCTTGATGCCCAAGGGCTAATATAACCTCTGATTCACAGCCAAATTCCCTGTTGTGTTTTAACCCCAGCCAGCAACTAAGTACCATAAAGCTGTTCTCTCACACCTCCCCCCAACATGCCCCCTGTGGAGAGGAAGATTGTAAAGAAAATATAAACCTCGTAGGTTGAGACAAGAACAATTTAATAATTTAAACAAAATAATAACAAAATTTTAATAATAAACATAGTAATTTTGTCTTTACATAGAATTGAGTATTTATTGTCATCTTTCACATACCTAGAAAGGCAAAAGTCTAGTTTGAAAACCATTTAAAAATTGAGGGCTCTATCTTTAAAATTAACTCTTCTTCTGCAAACATTCCTAGGGTCCTAGCCTTTTCACACAAAACCAGAGTGAAATAGAACTCTTTTTGGTTCACTTCTGCACATTCTGACTTTAGGATAAAAGACCATAGTGATAACAGCAAACTGAAGAGTAAGTATCTTCTTTTGTCTTCTGACTCTGTTCTCTTGATTGTTTTGGGTATTTTTGTGAGTAATATTTTTGTGACTGTGCATTTGGTGCTCTCTTTCCTCTTTAAGCATGGCCTCTTCTTTGATGAGTAGTCTCATATATTTGAGGTTTCACAGTACCATGAAACAGCATGTGAATTACAATGAAAAGACGCACAAGCTAGGATGCTTCCAGAATCTGTCAAGAACTAACTTCTTTCTAATTCAGTTATTTAATTTCTCCAGGTTTGGGCTCTACAGAAATAAAAGAAAGGAATATTTATGCCTAAGTTTGCTTGACAAAAGTAGATGGCATTATTCAATTCTTTAAATATAGAAGTCACCCTTGGTACTAAAAGGTTCTTTTGATCTTATTTGCTTGTGTGAAGAGGAAAAAAAGAAAAAAGAAGATAGAATATTTCTTAAGTTAGAATCTTTGGATTATTTGTCAAAAATTCTTCTTTGTAATGAGTGTGTATCAAATTGTGATAACAGTGCAATTGTGGTGATATTATGATAAGTTCTGATGTAAGATTATCAGACATTATTTCTGCAGCCAGTAACAATCATGCCCAAGGCATTGACCAATATGGTCAAAGAATGCGTAGAAGGCGTAAAATGTATAAAGTGCATCCTTAGGGGAGCAGACTTGTGAGCTTTTTCAGAGTGATATTTCCAGAAGAGATGACGCTGTTTTTGCAAGAATGTGTTAAGATATCTCAAGAAAATAACTGTTTTGATTTTAGCAATACAGAACAAACCTGTGACTTTGTGCAATCATTTTAGTGTGACTGGTGGGAAAAGAACCTAGGAAAAATAGCAAATATCAGTCTGATATGACAGTCAACACAGTATAGCTTTGTGATTATATTTTGTCCAGATATAGTTTAGCTATACTAAAATCCTTACTGGAAGGTAATCATGTGCATCTGCAGCTCGTATATCAGAAAGGTAGGTGTCTACGAAGTGTGAAGAGACTTGTGATAATGGTCAGATACTGTTGCTTAAGTGGTGATGTAGTTGCCAAGACACCCTTCATCATACAGAAAAAACCATGACAGTTAGGGAAAGTCCCAAATGGCTGGAGAAAAGGGAAAGGTCACACGTATTTTTAAAAAGGGTAAAAAGGTGGACCTTGGCTGAGCAACAACTCTGTCTTACCTCTACATCTGATAAGATCATGGAGCTCTCCTGAAAGTTATGTCAAAATATGAGTGACAGGGAGGTGATTAGAGACAGCCAATATTCCTGCACCGTGGGCACTATGTGCCAGAATAATCTGGTGGCCTTCTAATATGGAGTGACTCCATCTCTGGACAAGGTAAAAGCTATAAATGTTGTCCATCCGGACTTCTGTAAATTAATACCAATATACTCTGAGGGTTGAATTGATTGTGAGCAGCTGTGCAGAGAAGTACTTGGTGATACTGGTGGGTGAAAAATTGGATGTAAACTGGCCACGTGCTCTTGCAGCCCAGAAAACCAAACATATCCTGGGCTGCACCAAAAAAAAGTCATGGACAGCAGGCTGAGAGAGGTGATTCTTCCATCTCTCATGAGACTCCACCTGGAGTATTGCATCGAGTTCTGGGGCCAACAGCAAGAGAAAGGCATGGACCTGTTAGAGTGGGTCCTGATGAGGTTGATGCAAATGCTCAGGGGGCTGGAACACCTCTGCTGTGAAGACAGGCTGAGTGAGTTGGGCTTGTTCGGCCTGGAGGGAAGGCCCCAGTGACACTTTATTGTGGCCTTCCTATATGTAAAGAGGGCTTATGAGAAAGCCAGAGGGAGATTTTATACCAGGGGCTGTAGTGACAGGACAAGGAGCAATGGTTTTATACTGAAAGAGGTTAGGTGTAACTTGGACATAAGAAAAAAGGTTTTTTCTGATGAGGGTGGTAAAACACTAGAACAACTTGCCCTGATAAATGAACTTATCAATGCATTAAAATCAGGAGTGCTAGGAGTCTGAGCAACCTGATCCAGTGAAAGATGCCCCTGCCTAGAGAAGAGGGATTGGACTAGACAGATGATCAGTAAAGTTCCCTTTCAATCCATTCTGTGCTTGCCTGATTTTATAAATCCCTGTCTCTTAGGGTATTCAGTTGCCAAAAAACTTTCAAAAATTCTCCTGGAAGTCTGAAACAGTGGTTGTTTTCAGGCTATATGCAACCAATCAGCTCAGTCTTTGAGAAAGAAACTTGTGGATTCCACAGAACTGTGTTATTTCTGTCTGAAAGGCACTGAAGCAATGATGAACCTTGGAAGCACCAATGCTTTCAGAAGTGATTGTTCTATTTCCATATTAAGATCTAGTGTTTAGGATGAGTTATGGTGTCCAAAAATCTAGTATTTGATGATCTTTCAGCCAGAATTTGGGAGGGAGGGGAATTCAGAGGGCAGGATTCCTCACATTTTGGCAGTGGCCTCACAGAAACTGCTGCAACAGAAAGGTGTGTCAGATATAGCACCAGTAGTAATTTCAGGATGAAGGGTAAGTTCTTCCATTTTTGAGTCAAACCAAGCTGATAATCCATTATGATAGATTAATAAAAGCTCGATCATTTTGACTTATCTGGTTTTTGGAATTACTCAGGGTGAGGTCCAGAATCACTGTCACATTGGTATTTGCTCATCTGTCCCTTCCTTATATTAATTTTACTTAAGTATTGGAGGGGTTTTTTTAATGCACTTTTAAATTCCTTTTGCCAGTAACAGTAACGGTAGGGGTATATGCAATAATTTTGGAAATATTTTTAAAGTAGAAATATTAGTGTTTAAAATAAAATAAAAAAGCTATTAGCTAATACATCATAAATCCACAAACTATTATGTTGTCCCTTCTTCATGGCCATTTAATTTTGCATGCACATAACCAATGTTTTACTAACAGTACCAAGGGTTCCATATGTGAGACATTATTCACAGTATGTTTCCTGTTATTTTGCATACCATTATTCTTGGTGAAAATAGTGTTTTGGCCTCAGGAGAAATATTGCAATTGAATGCACAGCAATATGTTTTTGGTATGGGGCCATGGTGCTGCGCCTTTAATTTTTTTTTTTCTTTCCTTTAAAAAATCTCAGCAATCAAGACAACAGAGTCAGGATACAAAAATGTAAAGAGGTGATAAAAAAGGACATATTTTCAATGTTTATTTGCAAATGAAATGTGTTAAGTGAAATGAGAGAAGGAACTGCCCCTTTCTGACCAGCATGGTTACAATGACTTTCTATAAATGTTTCTGGAAATGGGATTACATAGCTTTCATATAGGTATTTATTTTTGGAAATAGGTGGGCTGAGCAAAAATTATTGCTATTAAGTTGATTGAAATGTTGAGGATTAGCACAACGAATAGAAATTAAACTAGTTTAAGCTATATGCTATATTTTTTGCCAACAGACTATGTCATGTCATTGCAAAGGTGTGATTCATCATATTCTATTCCAGTTTCCTCATGTAGCAAAATGAATCATAATTATCACTAATGACAATGTTAAATCTAGTAATTTGAGTGACTGCTAATAGAAAGTATCCAACCCACAGAAATCTATACTGTTACCTATTAAAGATTATATATACTAGGCTCATCTAGAATATGATCAAACAAGCAAAGTTTCACATTAAATTGAACTGAATAAAAAATGCCATTAAGTCTTAAAACAAGAAAATGAAGAAATTAAATTCTTCAACATACAATATTTCCTTTGTAAGAGCTCAAAGTATATTCTGTGGAACACTGAGTGTCCCAATTCATATAAAATCTGAATCTCCAAGAATTCCCATCCTCAGAAATTAAACACATCACCATATTGTTACTTCCTTTTTGGAAGCCACACTCTTTCAGACAAGTACAGATTATCTGCAGGGAAATTAGTGGGAATTATTCACTTATGTCAGTATTCAGTCTGAATAGAATGGAAATGCTTACCAATCATATACATGCTTAAACTGCCATTCTGCTAATGTTCCTAAGTATACTAAATAAGGTTTTCATCTTCTTTCATCCCACTAGCAAATGACCAACAAACTTTTGGTAAGGCAGCTTGAGTTTGCTGAGTCATTTAATCATGAGATCCTGCTTGGAATGACAGATAGTAACAGTTACACTCTTATGGACTGTGGGATGAGGTCAAGTAAGCTTGACCTCAAGAAACTAGAAAATATACCAAAAGCAGTACTAGTTGTATGTAGATCTCAGAAAACCATTTGACATGAAAAAAGGATTGGGTGCAATTGATTTGGAAGCATAAGCTCTATCTCCTGTTACCAATCTTTGAAACAAAACAATTCCTTTCTTCTGTGGTTTTGTCAGTATAATGCTGCATTTATTTTGTCCTTGATGTGGAAAAGATCACTGTGTTATTTTTCCACAAAATCTACATATTGGACTTTAGACCATTTTCAAATTGGCTACAGAGCTTATGACATGTTTTTGTAGGACACTCTTGACTAAACATACCAATCTCAGAAGTCACTTCATGCAGTGATTGTGAAGTTTACTGGCATTTCACAGAAAAGATTGGAAACTTCAAGAGAATGATAGAACCATGGAATCATTAAGGCTGAAAAAAGACTTCCAGGATCCTTGAGTTCGATCCTTGATCCAACTTTTAACCCAGCACCACCACCATGTTCACCTCTAAAACATATCCCTGAGGGCCACATCCACAAACCTTTTGAACGCTTCCATGGATGGTGACTCCACTACTTCCCTGGGCAACTTGTTGGAATGCCTGACCAACTTTTCAGTGAAGAAGCTTTTCCTAATATTCAATCTAAACCTCTCCTGGTGCAATTTAATGCCGTTTCCTCCCATCCCGTCCTTTTTTCTTGGGAGATCCGCATATCAGTACAACCTCCTTCCAGGTAGGTGAAGACAGTGATAAGGTCCCATGAGTCTCCTTTTCTCCAGGCTACCAATCCTGGCTCATTCGGCTGGGATTAAGGTACAAAAACTACTTGAACCCTGAAGACTTTCTAAGGGAATTGCATTCTTTTTCTGATGGTTCCATAGCAATATGTTGTATGAACAACATATCCTATATTAGCTATATTAGATATATCCAATATATCTAATTCATGTTTATTTTCAGTGTACACCTCGAGACAATGGACAACTTGCACAGGCAAAACCACAATTTCAAACTCAAAATCAGTGTCAACAGTCTGAACTGCAGGTAGCGAGGTGTAATCAGGATATAAGTCTTTGAGCTCAATACAAAGGGAAGCAAGGGCAGAAGGATATAAACTTGCTTAAGACTTTTCAGTTCTAATCACAACTTTGTCACACACATCCTGCAATGAAATACCCAAAAATTTTCCTCAGAGGGCAAAATGGAACTTCTATTAAGAAGAAATGTTGAACGACCAAGGATAAACAAATAAATCAGACTGGATAAAAATGTTGGAGAACTTTCTGCACAGCTAGAGGAAAGCACAGATTACCGGAAAGTAAAAGCGAATGAACTTAGATGTGAAATATACCACACTCATTTAACTTAAACAAAAAATAGGAAATGATTTGGCAAAGGCTATAAAACCAAGAAGAAAATTTTGCTCTGCTTCGTTCTTTTCTTATTTTACTGGTTTTTGGTTTCTAGTTAATCCATTTGGTATTAAGTTCTTAAATTATTGCCTTGTACCTTTTTAATACCAAGGAATAAAAGTATGTTAGAGAGTTTTTTCACATCCCATATCATACGCCTGAAGTATTTGTTCAAGAAATATCTAAAAAAGCTTTGAAATAACTAAAATGAATCCCATATGGTTTGTTTAAATATACTAAAAGAGAGCTTTTTTTCCCAATCTAAGAGAACATCTGTACTTTATAATGGTTTTTTGTGTGTGTGATACCAGGCTGTTTTTCATACAAAATTGTTAGTCCAGCATTATATTGTATATTCTTTAACTGTAGTGGTGCATTTCAAATTATTTTGTTGAAATTAGCCTTAAATCGATGGCTTTCTTTTTGTTCTTTTTATGTTTGTCTTTAATTTTTTCCAATAATTCTTGAAGATCAGTGTGCATTAATAGCTGCGGGGCATAAAGAGACTAGAGGAAATTAGCTGTCACCCACAGCCAGTGATTCTGTGTTCTTATAAACATAAAGAGCTAAATTGTCTTTTATGTTGACCATGCATGCAGATCATGTCATTTTCATTAAAAATTAGACATCATGCATATATAGTACTGTTGTTGATAGAGATGTTTGGATTAATACGGTTTTAAAACAAAGACTAAACTCCTTTTGGTTTTGTTCTATTCAAGTTTGGATTTTATTATTGAAATATGCAGTCGTATATGAATTTAAATTTAATATTCAGTTATATTTTTTCATGTATTTACAATATTTCTGTAAATATTTTAGTGCTCTGTGTTCACAGTATGAATTAAGTAATTTATAAACTGATAGAGGCTGGTTTTAATAAATTTTCTATTACATTTATTTACTTTGGGTTTATTTGTTACAATCTGAGTTTTGGCCTGAAATTGACAATCAAATGTCATTTAAGTGCTTACTAGTACAGACATATTAACAAGTTACTGTAATCAGCCGTAATTGCCTTAAGCATTCAAGTAAGTGCTATATGATTATTTTGCTTTGTATCAAATTGTAGTATGATTATATCTTTGTCTACATATCACTAGTGGGACGGCACAATATAATACAGAATTTCCTCCAGCTCTGCTGTCTTCTGTTGATATTGTCACTTTACGTTGTGTCATTCCTCCCCTAGTGTTTTCTTTGCCCAGCAGCTGATTACTTTGCTGGTAGTTGGTCCTTTAGAAACATCTTGTCCAAATTATCGTCCTTGTTGTCTTGTGTCTGTCTAGAAAACATCTTTTACACCTCAAGGCATTGAAACGTGCTTCCATTGATCAAACATTCTTATCATAGCACAAGAAACTTATATTAGCTGGATTAAGAAAAAAAAAATAAAAGGAAATACCTCACACAGTCCTTAGTACTGACCTTTTTGTTTCTCTGTCCATCTTTCACAGTGTAATTTAACTACAGATCTTATTTAAATCTAAGTGAAGCTTTAGTTTTCATAGCAGTAGAACTGCTCCAAAATTGCTAGGTCTCATGAATGATTAAGCCATTCTGTTTCATACAGAGCTCTGCAATATTCTTGATTACATCCTGCCTTGAGTTTTTGTCAGTCAACACTCAAACAACACAGATATGCATTTATAGAACTATTTTGGGACGACAGAGTGATTTGGAGATTATATGGCAACGCATATACTCACACCGTTGCATTTATTGTACACTTCTTTTCTAAATTACATCAGGCATCTGTTTGCTCTTAACACTTTAACAGATTATAGGATAATATTTAATTTAAAATTGTAGCAATTAATGCAAATTGTACCATAAAAACATATATATATATTTTTACGTAAGTGTCCAGCGCATCTACCAAGCTAGATAAACACTGTTAGGAATTTCTAAACGTTTTCTGAGGCCAAGGTAGTCTGTTGCTCCACTAGCCCTTTTAGCTTCTAGTTTCCCAGTGAGGTTTAATCAATGTCCATCATCCTTACAAGCAGTACTTGCAGCAGCTGTTGGCTCTTATTCAGTAGCTTGGAGGTTACCAGACAACCTAAGGAACTCTCCACCTGACGTGCATTCTTCAGTTTTCTAGAGGCAGAAGTTGACTGACTGACTGTCTTCATCAAAGCCAAGTTACAGAACCTTATTTGGCTCTATCAGTTGCCTTTGCAAAAGCTATTGTACAGGAATTACATATATTTACATACATTTGCATTGGAATGGGATGTCTTAGCCTAAAATATTTAACATAACAATAAACTAAACCTACTAATTTTCATTCTATAAAGTACTTTTCAAATAAATATTAGCTCCTTATGCAGCTAAGGACTGACTTATTTCATAGTTCATACACTGCAGAAAGGCAGCCTGACTATTAGCTTTCTAGCTTTCTGAGGGTAGCATCCTGTCTGAATGTTTGCTACGGGCTGGCTCTGCCTCCTTTTCAGGCATTTAACAACTGTCTTCTAAATCTACAAAAGGCTGTGGTTCAATTTCTTTTACTGTCGTTTATGCACAGTCAGGAGTTGGAAGAAAATCGGGTTCTAATTTTTTTTACTGTATAGAAAGCTACCTAACTCTTGACCTATACCCACACTTCTTCCTAGGGGAAAAGTGAGTGGGTAAAAATATTCCTTCAGGTCTGCAAGTAACAAATACTAGTAGCATAAGAGAGTTCTAACAATTAGAAAGTCATTAAAGTACTGACAATATTTTTGTGTGATTCAGATTGAGTTCCTAGTATCTTTTCACGACTAACCTTTGAGACATACAAATTCTGTCATTACAAAATGACCCATTTTCGTCAAAGAATCAATCCACAATATGAGATATTGATGCAAATAAGGCACCATTTCAGTATTTACCTCTGTTTCATAATGAGTTTTCAATTTTAAGATCATTTTGATATATTAATAACTTTTAGTCATAAAAATAGAAGTGGCAACATCATTCTAATTAAATTAGTATCTAATAAGTGTGCTGAAATCAATTTATATTTGGCAGTTCAGAGAAGAGTGTTAGAAAAAAAATTGATAAGGTAACCTGCACAAAAACAGACACCAAGTTTAAATTAGAAAAATATTGTGAAGAAATCTTAAATCATAGAATGGTTTGGGTTTGAAGGCACTTTAAAGATCATCTAGCTCCAAAACTGCTGTCATGGGCAAGGATGTCACCCATTAGATGATGTTCCTCAGGGCCCTGTCTAGCCTAGCCTTGAACACTTCCAAGAATTGGAAGATTTCAAAATATGTCAAAAACATTTATTTTCTGAGGAATCCTTTAGAAAATATGAAAACAGTGATGAAAACAAATACAAAGTATGATTAAAACTACGTGTATGATTAAAAAATTACAGTCTTAATAAAACATGTTCTGTTGCAGTATTGGGAGGTATTTTCACTGGGAACTGAAGATACTGTAAATCTGAAATTAGTCTAAGGTATTCCAAATAGTGAAAAGCATCTAGCCCTGTACCGTGTGAAACTGCTATAATTAAGCTCTGGTATTTCTCAAACCTAGCTAGGAGTATTGTCAACAAAAGTACTAAAAGGCAAATTGTCTAAATATGGAATCCATTCAATATCCACTGGTGGTAAACAAATATTAAGAATTTCTTTACCTTTTTCTTTTCAGAAAAAAAAAAAAAAAGTGCACCAAATTAATACTTTTCTTTGTGTCTGGGAAAGTTGGAATTAGCAATCAGATAAAAACCAAAGGTCTGCCTCTGAAAGATCCTCTCTACCACTGAATCTTTACCTACATAGGGCTTGGCTACTTAGAGAGGTGATCCTGACAGGAAGAGAAATAAATATCCACTAATATTTTAAAACTACAGAAGTCTGCTAATTTTTCCAAAAGTATTTTGTGAGGCATTGGCTATCTGAGGTCTTTGACCAACTAACGGATTGCTTTCAACACCCAGGTATTTACTTGTAAAACATGTTCTGGAAATACTTACGATCCTAATTTATAAATCGTTCTAACTAATATTTTGCACTGCCAGAAATTAAATAAACTTTGGGAAGACATTTGGAATCATAGACAAGTGGGGAAAGTCTCAAGGTAATAATAATGAGATATATTTTCTCTCATAAGATAATCATGAGAGTGTGAGGAACTCTGTTGTTCGTAATGTTTAGTAGGTCCTCCCTTAGGTTTCAAATTTGTCAGATTGACTAAAAGGGACTTTTTTTTTACTCCTGTTTTCTCTCTGAGGTGTAAAGACTGACAAATCATAAGCATCTACTATTTTGGCTACATCATGCTTTGGCTTTTCGTCTGTAAAAACCTGACAATATTGGACTGCTTGGATATCAGTCTAACAGTCCTAATGTTTCTGATACTAAAAAATGATAGGTAATTTTCTATTGTATCTTTTTTTTTTTTTTACTTATCACAAAGACATTGTATTTGATAGAAAGGCACTACCGTACCATGCATTTAGATATTACTGTCTCCAGAAAAACCTTGCCAAATTTCAAAAATTTACAAACCTCTGAAAAATTAGCATGTGTGTCACCGGTGAAAAAGTACTGAATGCTAACAGGTGGCAGACGGTTGGATATAGGGGAACAGGGAGGAGGCAGACAATGCCCCAAAATGAACTTTGGCTCTTTTGCAGAAGCTTGTCATTCACTAGCTGCAACTGGTAGCCAGTGATTGTAAACTTTGAAAACAGTTCACCTTGCAAGATGAAGAAAAAGCAGCATGTCCTAAATCCTCCATTTAATAAGATGAGACAGAACTATCCACTAGAAGACTGATCATGCATTGTTCTTCGGCCTGCAGACTATTTAGCCCAGAAAACCCATGGCCTAGGGATCAAAAAAATGGGTTCAGAAAAGGAAGAACTGGTTGCAGCAAACAAGAAGGGAGACTGGAACATGAAAGTGGAAACCCTGGCAGGAGAAAAATTCATGGAGTTGAGTAAGATCCTGTATTTCAGAGAGACGCATGGAGATGGACATCATGGGACACCAAAAGATCTTTATTGGTGACATCTAAGATTTCAATGGTGAGAAGCTTCAGAGCACAAACTGATGCAATCAGCATCTACCTCTCAGTGAGGATGGGAATATAATTGAGAAAGAGTGCACTATCAAGTGTGTAAGACTAACAAATGGTATAACAGCTCCAATCAATTTGGTTCTTAAATAAACCCCAGTAAGTCCAGTAAGAAAAGATTTAATAGTTTTAATCACCTATGGCGGTAGTAACTGAATGCTGTCATGAGTTTGGTGTTTACCCTGTTTCTCTCACAAAGTTGCTATGGACAAGAAGAAAGTACTTCAAGTTGCTACGCAATGTTAATCAAGTTAATTAAACCAAGTTTTCAGGTTATCCAAAGTTATTTATCCTTCATTTCAAGGGAGGAAAAACCTCAGTATATAATCTACAGTACTGATTAACTGGTGGCCCCATGTAGCATATTTATAAAGTGCAATGCAATAGTGAAGACCCTCAAAAATCAGGTTCTGAGGTCTCAAACCGGCCTTTTAAAATTACTGTGTATTTCTGGCTTTAATTTCTTTTGTCCAAATTTTCAGATAGTTTGGTATATCTATTTTTGACCAAAATAGATGAAGCCACCCTATACTGAAATTCTTTAATAGCAAAACAGCTCATGACTTCCAATTACAGGAAACACATTGGCTAATATTTTGAATTAGGTATATATAACATTAATGAGTGGCCACTGAAAACTTTCTGTGGAAGCCAGCCTTTGTGTCCACAGAACAGAATGTGGGCAGTGCTCATTCAGCAAAGTTTACTGTCAACCAATAGCAGTGAGGATACAAATGTCGAAGAGGCTTGTTGGCAAGGATTGTCTTGGACACAAATAAGGCCACTAAGGATGGTTTAAGTATGTGACCCTATCATTCAGGTTTGCATATTATTGCACATATGCACAAGCTACCTAACTTTTCTAAATTTTGAGTATTTTTCAACCTGAGCTACATACTTCTAACATAAGCCGTGACTTTCACATAAATTTTGTTTGAAAAGATTTTCAGTTTCAAATTGCATGATAGACACTTCACTGCATATTTCTGAAAGCAGCATTCATGCTTTTGTTAACACTCAGAGGTTACCACTTTGCATTAAAGGAGCTTTAAATGACAGCCCTATATGCAGTTTAGAAGTTTATCTCTTTCCTGAGAATACTAGGTACCCTAGTTCTTGCTTTTCTTCTGATAGATTTTCAAGTGTTTTCTGTAGTGGATACAATTCTTGTTGCATCTGTGCCATCTAGAAATGTTATAATTTATTGAATATTTATGAGTTCACTTTACCTTACCACACATTGTTTTGCCAGCTCCATTCTTCTTGTAAGAGCTTCCTCATCTATCTAGATCAAAATGTTCTAGATTAACTAATTAATTTAGAAGAATTTACCAGCTGAATTTTGACAGAAATGTGGGAAGGAAATATGTGAGCATCTATGTAGATGGTTTTGTCCGACAATGATCCAAAGCAGCACCTTTTCCAATGATATAGCAGCAGCAGAAAGGTTGTGCTGTGCCTGGAGGCTTGGGCTACAAATTAAACTAGATTTAGACCTTCTTAGACTGTGGCTATGTAGGGCATTAAAAAAAATTTACATTTAGCGAGAAAGCTGGAATCTGGAGAGCAGCTGAGTGACCATCGCGTTTGCCTCTGTCTCCTACATCTGGTCGATGTCTTTCAAGCATACAAGGATGCTTTAGATGGTTGTGTCTGCAGACCCAGCATAGGCAGATCCCATCTTCAGGCACAGCAGGAGGCAACGAGGCTCAAGTGCAGGGCATGTATTACAGACAATCTGCACCCTATAGTCCTCTGAGGCTCATGAGCGGAAGGCATCTTAATGACCAGAGGTATTGCAATTCTAGAGGTTCCAAAACTTAAGCAGCTGCCTAAATTAGCTTTTGTTTCTTCTGAATTCCAAATGTCACCTACTGAATGCACGAGTCTTGTCCTGAGTATCAGATCCCTCTGAGCTATAGGTCAGTACAGCTGACCTATACTTCTGAGAGGAAACCACAATAGAAATTCAAAATCATGAGATTATATATGAGGAATGTTATATCAACACAACAAGGTCTGGTGACCTTGTTAAGAGGACTTTTTATCAATACTCAGTATTTGTTGTCCTTGGAGTTTTAAGCTAAAGCTTAAAAAATAGGACAAAAATAAACCTTAAAAGTAGAAAAAATGTGCATACAGCCAAGTGCTAGGGAAAAATTGTCGTCTCAACTGATATGACTGCCACAGCTAATCCTTTTCAGGCGGTTCTGTCTGAGGACCTCCCTTGTCTTCCATTTGCTTTATCCAAGCACAGGAAAAGACCTGGATATGTGAAAGTGCAACAAAATATTAATTAGGTCTAGGCAGAATAATAAGTTCTGATCCATTCAATTCAGGTCAAGTTCGACCCTTTTTTTAGATGCAGTGAAAGACTATTTGAAGTTCTCAGGTGAGGGAAGGCTTCTCTCACTGTTATAGTGCCATAACACTAAAAGATCCTCTCCAAGATGTAAGTCTGGAAGCTTCTGCAAACTAACAGCCTATCTGGGAGGAATAGCTCCTGAAAGCAGAAAGGAAATTCAGTGTTCTCTCTCATGTAATCCTTAGCCTTCCCTGCCAAGACTTCCACTACTGTGCCCACAATCACTCCTTGTGATACTGCTACTTATAACACAAGTCACTCAACAGCCGTCAGAGGATAATTATTCTCATGTACACATGACAGATCTGAACTGGCAGCCATGACATGAAATTCACTATCTTGTGTCACCAATCCCCCAAGCAGGCCATTTCTGACTACAGACTAATGATACTACTAAAGAAGGGGGGGGAGGGTTTTTCTTATTATTATTTTCATCTTTTTTTTTCCTGAAAAACAAATTTCAGCACTTGGCTTATAAACCTCTGAAATCTGAGTTTATAATATGCAAATAACATTACTACCTCATGTGCAGGTAGGTTACTTCTTCTTTTTATTTATTTATTTTTTTAATCTGTATCAATTACTGTGAAAGTATTTATGACCATTTGTTTCTAAAGCACAGTGTCACATCGCAGCCATTCTCATCATTAAATTAATTTCTATTGCTCTGTGTCTTGGGTGTAATCCACAGGACTCACACACAGCTGACCTGATAATACTGATATTGAAAATATTGAAATATTTCAGATATTTTTTAACTACTTGTTTTGAAGCCCAGTCCATATACTGCCTCTATTAATCTGCGCAAAAGAATTTTTTTTTTTATTACAATACATCAGATCACAAAGCACATATGATATTCCAGACTCTATACCCAGTTCTTGCAGAATTATTCTTTGAAATTTATAGAAGGAAATCCAATTCTCTAAAATTGATTTATTTCATATGTGAAATCCAGCATAACTTCCCCCCTTTTTGCCATTTATTTGGCTGGGAGATGAGTCTATTTCCTCCAGTGCTTTTTCTTTCTTTTTTTATTTTTTAAGAGAGTTAGCATTTTTCAAGCAAAAATTGCAACTTGGTATATCTTTTTTTCCATCTCTTTATGGTAATTATAGCTAAGGAAACTGTTGAGTTCCACTGGGTTCTTTTTTTTTTTTTTTTTTTGACTTGTGTGGTCTACTGGAAAATAAGAGTTTATGTTACGCCAAAAATGTCATTTCACTGTTTTGATTGGTTCAGAATTATAATTTTTTTTCCAGGGTAATAAGAAAATTCAGCCCAAAAACATGTTAATAATTGTAGTAATAACCAAAAAAGAAAACTGCTTTACTTCAGCATTAAAATTCATCTTCAGCTGCTTTGTTCTGTAATAACTAGGTCATCAGTTTAGGTGCTCCTGCTTAAAATGCGTTTAGCATCCATATGTATTCCCTCACCTAGAGGCTTGATATTTTTAATGAGATTATATCAAGGAATGTGAAGACTGGAGAGCGGTAACATCATTTTCGTGTGTAATTCCCAGAACTCTGATCCATTTCAGGGAGGCAATTAAGACTGCTGACTACAATAAATGATACTAAGAGATTATGGAGGGTTTTTTCTGCATGAATGCATAGTTTAAAAAATAATTTAGGTTTATTTAACATAAAAAACACCTCCAGAGGGGGGATTTTTTTTTTTTTCAATTTCAGTGATTGTAGGGAATATCTCTTCTGTCATTTATCTGTAAGGATCCATGGTGTATTCTTGAAATAAAGGATAACTTTGAGATGCTTTGACAAAATATGTGTATTTTAGTTTTATATAATTTCCTTTGTGCTGCTCATTTCAAAATATCCATTTAGTATCCATTTAGGAGGAATTGAGTGTCTGTGGTATGTATTTGGTGGGGGAGGGGGGTGTGTGTTTATTTGTGAAGCGCTTTTTTTTCATTTTATTTTTTTTCCTCTGTGGAGGCCAATAATCTGAAGTAGCATTTAGATCAAAAGCTTCATGGGGATTAACCCTTGTCATGTTACTGCTGACCACAAAAACTACATGCAGAAGAATACAGAAGAATTGCTAAAAACAAATACACTGGAATCAAAAGTTTGTTGTCTTGAAGAGTTAATTCTGGCAGAGAGGTGACCTTTATCCCTACGTACTCACTCATTTTTTTTTTTTTATCAAACCTCTCCAAAGGGACTCATCATATGCAGGGCTCTATGAAGAGAAAAAGAAGAGCATTGTCCTTATCACCTCCTTCCAGAAAGTGGCAGAGTAATAGGACTTTGTAAGGCGAAATGAAGCCCAGTCTGATGGCTGCTGATTAAAAATTGACTCTGCCACATCAAAGAAGAGTTGAAGGTGAAAATGATGATCACTTCCCTCTCCCAGGGACCCTGCACCATTTCTTTTATTCAACCTTGAAAGGTTCTTTCTGAATAAGATAATATCCCTCGAGTCCATTCTGGCTAGGCGGCATGGGAAAATGTAGATCAGTATGCCTATTCTCTATGAAAAAATGGGATTTTGTTAATGACATAGCACTCTAAAGTGATGGCTTGTATATGGTAAATGCTGAGAAATTAATTATAAAATGCCTCTTAGACTATAGATCAAATTAATTGCTAGTATACATCTACTAAAAAGACCACTGTAAACTCAAACTGCATTTCCCGCCTCGTTGCTGGAGATTTCTGTATTTGAAATACATTCTATCCTGTACTATCTTTTCTGTTTTCACTTATTTTATAGCAAAATTTTTAGTAGAGGTGCCATCAGTGAAATAATATCATTGAGATATAAAATTTTATGATGGGACTAATGCATGTGAATACCTGTTTTCTGATATATACATATATAAAGAAAGAAAGAGACTGTCGCTCAGGTATATGAACTATGTAGAGAATATGTAGGCAGGGAGAATAGAAAAATGCGTGAATACTTAGGAAGATACATAGCTGTGATATACTGAATGATACTTTATTTCCACTAGTTAATGTGTCTGGCAGGCAGAGGTAGAAAATTTACAGAGAAGATTATATGAAAAAGATTCCTCTCCATTTTAGGTTTTGGGTTTACACCTTATGCCAGCAATTCTAGAGAAATGCAAACCTTTTAATTCAGGGCACCAACTGCTCATGCATATATCTAAGCAGACCAACAGGCTGCTCAATAGCACAGCATCCCAAAATACATAGCTTGAATAACAATAGCAAGAAAGGTCTTCCATGGAAAAGAACTCACACAAAAAACAATTTTACACATATGCCCACCCCCTCCCTGCACTTCCCACTGGTCTGCTGCTCTTGAGGATCCACAGGAAATGAGTAGAAGTAAATGCTTCAGCCTGAAAAGAATGTGTTAAAACCTTGACAAAAGTAGAATAACGTAGTCCATGCATAAGAAAATGTTCATCCCATGACTGGCAATGCCCACTATTTTCATCTATACCTAATTATCTACACCTAAGTGTATCTATCTGTCAAATACACTAAAAAAAAAAATTCTGCAATAGGATAATGCATACATTTAATGCTATAATGTGTAAAAGCTTTACTGTATGTATGTTTGACATGTATGAATTACACAGTAAAACATAAGTTATTTATTCATGCTGATGAATGACACAAATATCATCCTGTTGAGATTGGTGCAATTAGAACAAACAAGTGATTATGTCAGAACAATGGAAATAACATGGTAATGACATCAAAACAGTGAGAATAGCAATAACACCCTCCTCTCATCACTGTCATCTGTGTCTTCTGCTGTTTCTTAGAAGAAAAGATTTTACTAAGACATTGCTTGTTCGGTATTTTTGCTTTTATTTCCTGCTGTAACTATCCAGTTATCTATTGAATACAAGGTGAAATGTATAGAAAAAAAATAAAACATTTTTTACTTTCTTTTTCCAGTGGGCTTTATTACAGAGTATATCCAATTTGAACAATGCAGAAAATAAAGTACAGTGAAGAGAATTAATGATCAAGAGATTGTTTATTGCAAATTAAATTTGCTGTACAAAGATAATGATTTTTACCTTAGTGAGTTCCCAATCTTTTAATAATCTTTAGTGTAATGGATATGAGCTCATATGCTTAAAAATACCTTTTCCCCCTTAGTAATTTAATCAACATTTTAAAATGTTCAGGTTTCCCAATCACCTAAGACTACATTATTAGCATGGTACTTACTTTAAACAGCTTCTCTAAAATGATTGAAGAAAACAATTTATACAAGTTTTACCTTTAATAAGAATAGAAAAGCAAGCATAGCTTGTTTGCCTCATTAAGGCCAACTTTTGATCTTCAAGTTTTATAAATAGAATGTATATCATGCAGTTCAACAGTCTCTGTCATGTACATGTAAGCCCTACTAATACTAATGTGGAAGTTGCACGCATATGTTAGGGGAGAAGGGAGAACCTTATGTACGACTTACTTATAAAAGCAACAGATATTTAATGAGGCATATGTTAGACCAAGAAAGAAGCAAAAATTTTTGTTGGGTTATTATGTTTCTATTACATGGCTACGTGTAGTCGTTCCAAAACCTGGTTTTGCCTAATGAGCAAAACCATGTCGCTCACTGTGTGTTCGAGCAACTTGATGAGGCCTGGGTTATATAAGATCTGTGGATTTACAAGGGTGTGTGCAGCCTTCTTTCTCACTGGCAATATAAGAGATAATATTGATGGATGCACTGAAAAATATTATAAGATATCAGCTGGCAGGACCACTTTTTAAATTCAGGCTTGTTTAAATATAGGCAGTGAAGCAATCTTCTCAAGGAATCATATGGGAACATTTCAAAAGTCTGAGTGTTATAGATGTGTATGTGGCCATATGGAACTAGTTATTTAAATAATTTGAATATTAAGAATAAAATAATTGAAGGAAGAACTATGACAATGTAAAAAAAATTAAATAACCTCTGGCGTACCTTTTCCAATTCCTATGTTTTTAGGTCTAAGGACATTTTGCTTATACTGGACTACTGCTGCTTTTGAATAAAACTTCCAGTCCACAGTAGGCAATCCTTTGAAGAGATAAAGTCATTCAGCACTTTCCAGAATCAGATCTATTTTCAGGAAGAAAGTTGTTCAATATCCGTGTACAGGAAAGTTTATATTCCTGTATAATTAATCCCTTGAGCTCTGAGGTACTGAGTTGATTTTATTTCTGAGAAGAAGGTAGCCCCCATACTCTCTCGCTTTGGGCGTTTTCTTTCCTGGAAAATATATATTGCAAATGTTTCTTTTGAAAATGTACACAAACCACATAGAATTTCAGGCTACCTGAGGTTTTATACTGAAGATTTTCCTGGTTTTGAGTGAGATAAAGTTAATTTTCTTCTTAGTAGCTGGTGCAATGTTGTGTTTCGGATTTAAAATGCAATAAAAATACAGTCACGAGGTTTTGATACAACTTCAAATTTAGTGGGATGATTCTATTTTTAGTGGCCATGGGATTAACTACTAGGAGGCCAGAATGAACTTCCCTTTTATAGGACATGAACATATAAACATGGCAGCCTCCCTGTATCTAAGCAGTGGCTGATACATTGGAAAATGTTGCATTTGCCCCTCAGGCTGTTAAAGCAACAACCCAGTAAACCTTTGACAACTTCCTTTTTAAATAAAGACATTTTTTTTCAATGAAATGGAAGCCTAAGTTTTCCAACTGGTTTAATTTTAATTACCATGTCTGTTTTGGGAATCCATCATCATTCATCCTGTTCCATCAACATTCCATCACAGCACATTGAGCTACCCACCATATTCCTTCCTCCTCATGCTCCCTTCCTTCATTCCAAGGTAAGCAGAAGTCAGAAATGAGAAGTGAGACAAGCTGAGCCAATGTCTAAGATGTTAAACAGAAGTTGTTTAATGAGCCAGCAAAACCTATGAGTCTTCAGGATGATTGGACCCTTGGGAAACTTGCAAACATATGAAGGGTTAATATTTAAATAGACTACAGAAGTTCAGTGTGTATAACATAATATGTTATATACCAAGGCAGATTTGCAGGCTCTGCTTCTTTGCAGTTTCATCACATTTGTCTGCCAAGTAGCTTGTCATCCTTATTTCATCATCAATTATTAATTTGCATTTTATTTTACTTTTTCCAAATTGCTAAAATTAAATTTGGCTATTTGCTGAAATAATCAATTCTAGATTAAAAGTTATTTAATTCACAGACTATCTTGTTCTCAAGTTAAAAAAAAAAAAATAAAAAATACTGCTGAGTAATGTTTTCTTTAAGCACTACTTTGTGCCAGGGAATGGTGAGGTTGTCATGAGTTTCACAGCTTTTTATAAATGCAAGCAAATGCCTGTACTGTCTGACTGCACTATGACATTTGCAGTACAGACAAAGTGGTTGAGTTTGGCACCTGCAATAATACTTTGCTGTGTACCTGTAAGAGCTTCCTTGGTTTGTTGGCTTGTCTACCTGACCATGAGACTGCCATAGACTATGGAAAGTGAATGTTCCTGAGCATGTACCTCTATGGCCAACCATGGCATATTTTTTTGAGGATGGGGAAGAGATTGGAGGACGAGCTTTATGAAACAGAGGAAACTGCTACAGATGTTCATTTGCATTGCATATGCCTGAACAGACTGAAAAAAAAAAAACAAAACCAGATGTTTAGATATTTTGATTGAATATAGAGAGCAGGGAGGAGTTTAGTTATTTTTTTTTCACCTGTACCTTTACATTTATGTTTTTATTTTGTTACAAAATACTACTAAATTAGATATAACTAAATTATTAGCTGGATTAGAAAGCTGTAACCAATGTTGTGTGAAATATATCAGGAAATAGAGCATCAATAGAATCAGTCCTAAGCTGGTAAAATCAATCTATACATGACATTAAAATATACACAACACTCAACTAAAACTGTACAAGTAGGGTTTTGTTTTGGTTTTCCATAAGAAGAACAATGGGGTTGGTGTCTTCACTGCTATCATGTGATCTTCTGCTGTACGTACAGATCTTTTACAGTTATCAGATTTAATACAGTTTGGAACTGAAATGTGGACTAGGCAAAAGCTTAAGTTTGGTAGTCATCTCCCTGAGACAGCTTTGCATATGCAGGCTGGAAAATCGAAGAGTCTGTGTCTTAGAGCACACAGCTACAACACAGCTGTCTCACAGCAAGGCTAGAACACTTCTGTCTGTCTGTGGGAATCAGTTGTTACCATCTCTTGAAACCATAATAACAGTCATCCAATGGTGAGGACTGTGCTGTGTTACAGATGTCTCAGCTGTCTTCATCAGAGGTTGGAATTGTGTCTCAGGAAAGCCTTGGAATAACCACACTGCAGAACAAGAAAGCTGCCTCCCCCTGCCTCCCATTCTTGTCTCGCACAGATCACTGTGAACAATGCAAATTGTTTCTATCTGCCGTCCTCTCAGTCAGCCACAGACTACTGTAAAAACTGCAACTGTATTTGCAGATCTGCTTTGGAAAAAATGTCTGCCTCCAGGAGATTATTGGTGGTGGTGGTTGGTGGTGGTTGTTGGTTTTGGGTTGTTGTGGGGATTTTTTGTCTGAGTGGGGTTGCATGTCCCTTGAAGTTGCAACTGTTTGTCAAGGCCAAATTTGAATTCATCTCCCAATTTTCAAAAGCAGTCCACTTTTAATTTCAGAGTAAGAATATTCACTCCAGACAGATAAGCTATGCTCTAACAAAATGTTTTGAAAGTATAAAAAAGACGGTGAAAATAAACTTTCTATAGCCGTCGTTTTTACCATAAAATGTTTTCTTTAATAAATAACTTGCTGTCATGTGGTTTCACCCTTACATAACAAATTTGTGCTCAAGGACCCCATGCCAGGCAGACATAGCCATAAAAGCTGTGTCTAAACTTGTCTGTATTGTGTTTTCCAGCTTGATTCCACTGTTCACCCAGGCATCCTGCACAGCACTGAATACTGTGAATGCATTTAATTACAATCTGACATGTGTATTCCTGAGAAACAAAAGGCTGTGAACTGAGGGTGATGATTAACCGTTCTACCAGATAATTGCTTAAACTACTACTTATATTATGCTGCATTATCTCTTTTGAACAAAGTGATTATTGGCCCTTTGTGTAGCGATTATACAATGTAAGTGCAATCTTGCTGTTTTAAACGTTAGAGTTTATGTTTAATGTACTTATATTTGTAATGAGGGGTGCAACTTTAGATTTTCTAAGGATTATTCTCACAACTGAAAGAAAACAAAATAAAAAAGCATGCCTCAGTTTCTCAGATTGGTCCAAGATTTAAACTTCTTTAAGGGACTTAATGTCACTGGAAAGGGTGACATCCTCTGTTTCTGAGGAGATCCTTTGGTAGGCAAATACTGTAAAGTCCAGGAAAATTCCAGTAAAACTGTTAGAGCTTCCATTTCTACAATGAAGAGGGAGGAGAAGGTACAGAAAGCAAATGGTTTTAAGAGCACTGAGGGGCTGGGGGGGGAGAAGGAGGAGAGGAGAGGGGTGTAAAGAAAATTTCAAAAGGTGCAAAAACAACATCTTTGAGTCGTCAAAGTAATTGACATATAATTGCAATTGATGAGAGGATGGAGCCCCCCCCCACCCCGCCAGTGAGTTTGCAGATGACAGCAAGTTAGGTGGAAGTGTTGATCTTCTGGAGGGAAGAAGGCTCTGCAGAGGGTTTTGGGCAGGCTGGATTGATGGGCTGAGGCCAGTTGTATGAGGTTCAACAAGACAAGGGGCACATCCTGCCCTTGTGTCACAACAACCTCCTGCAGCACGACAGGCTTGGAGCAGAGAGGCTGGAAAGCTGCTCAGAGGAAAAGGACTTAGGGGTAGTGATCAACATTGGCTTAACATGAGCCAACAGGGTGCCCAGGCAGCCAAGAAGGCCAACGGCATCCTGGCTTGTAGCAGAAATAGTGTGGCCAGCAGGACCAGGGCAGGGATTGTCCCCCTGCGCTCAGCACTGGTGAGGCCACACCTCGAATCCTGTATTCAGTTCTGGGCTTTAAGTACAAGAGATATGGAGGCCCTGGATGGTGTCCAGAGAAGGGCAGCAAAGCTGGGGAAGGGGCTGGAGCATAAGTCCTACGTGGAGAAGCTGAGGGAACTTGGGTTGTTTAGCCTGGAGAAAAAGAGGCTTGGGGACATTATTGCTCTCTACAACTACCAGAAAAAAGGTTGTATCTAGCTGGGGGTCAACCTCTTCTCCCAAGTGATGAAAAAGAACAGGAGGAAATGCCTCCAAGTTGCACCAGGGGAGTTTTAGATTGGATATTAGGAAAAGTTTCTTCGCCAAAAGGGTGGTCAAGTACTGGAACGAGCTGCCCAGAGAAGTGGTGCAATCACCATCCACGGAGCTATCAAAAAGATGTGTAGATGTGGCACTTGGGGACATGGTTTAGTGGTGAACTGAGCAGTTCTGGATTAATGGTTGAACTCAGCAAGATTAAAGGTCTTTTCCAACATGAACAATTCTACGATTCTATGAAAAGATTGAAATATACTATCTTTTTTTCCCATATATATTTTTTTTGAGAAAAAAACATACTTAAAGAAGGACCTGCACCTTTACACACTATGGAAGTGAAGAGGCCTTTTCATTTTAGTCATCATCATTGTATAAAAGAAACTACAAATTACCTTCAATGACCAAAGGGTAAAAAACCCCAACAACAACAAAAAACAACAACAACAACAAAAAAAAAAACACACAAAAGAAAACAAAACAAAAAACCAACAACGACAACAACAAAAACATAGAAAACAGAAATGAGCAACAGTGGCCATACAATTTTTATAAAGTACAGAGTTTTCTACGTTTGCTGGAAGAAAGCAAGGTGCCATTTTAATAAGTTCATAAGCATGAAGAAAAGCAGATTGTCCTAGAACTATGAGGTTTTTAAGTTTTAGGACTTTAAGTTTTAGGACTCCTCTTTATGTGTGTAGTAGCCCTGGTCTCCAACTTATTTTCTTTTGGAAATAGGCAGATTAGTACTTACTTTTCTGAGAAGAGATATTCCTGTCATATCCACCTAGTTTCTATGTGCTCTGAGATCACTAAGATTTTCTGAAAGCTGTGACAAGTGAAAAATTACACTCCTACTAAAAATTGTGCGCAAAAGACATAATTTTTTAGGACATTTAGAAGCTTTTTTACTTGCCTTCAGAGAGCCCCAGAACCCTCTTGATCATGAAAGGCTAATTGTGTTACTTATCAGAGAAAACAGGCAGGGTGGGAATCATCATGGAGACTCAATTAAATGATGAGAATACCCCTGCCCACAGCAAGCAAGAATAGCAGCAGCCACAGTGGCATTTTTTGTATGTATAGCAGCATTCCAGGAAGCTAGAAACATTTCTCAGTATTTAACCACAACACTTTGAAGCAGAATGTCACTGAGTTCTGGGAAGCCAGGCAGTATTTCATATTTGAGAAAAATGTCCTTAGTCATTTGCTATCCCCAATTGTTCCAGATGTTCCCAGATGACTGGCAACTGGTATGAATGCTTATGAAACTAAACTGTCAACATAAAAGAGGTCTCTTGGGAAAAATACGCAATGATGAGACACAATATATAATCTCTATGCAATCAAGGCCAGTGTTAAAAGACATCTTCTCTAAACTTTTCTATCTTGTACCATGCTCCACTCTCACCTCCTTTAACCAGAAAACTCATTTGATGCATACCCAGTTACCACCAGTGTACACAGTCCTAATCTTTCCCATTTTCTTCCAGATTTTGTGACAGACACAATTTTAAGTGAAGTTCCATGCCATCTAAGCTATAACTGTTGTGCAAATACACACATTTAGCATTTCCCTTCTCTGTTCATCACATTATGTCTGCCAAAGGAAAACTTAACTTCCCTTCTCCCCCACTGCACCTGAAGCAGATACTCCCCAGGTCATCATAATCCCTGCAGACCAAAAGGATCCTTACTGTGTCCTGATTAGCACAAAATGGGTACTACATGCTCTGAGAAAACAGACACTGTGTACTGTGCTCTAAGGACACATTATTATATATTGCAATAGAAAGTCAAAGGCTGAAGGCATTATTTCACAATCAAGATACCTTTTTGATCCCATGGGTGGCATGATTACTCAGCTACACACTGGCAGAAAAATCAACCACTACTCATTAATTTTATTACACTTATCTATTATATTTTTCTTAAAATGAGGTGCGTAAATCTTACTTGACTGTGCTATATCCTGCCTTGTAGTTTACGATTGAGATACCTATTAATATTTGTTAACACATTAAACAGCAGTAATGAGTACTTCTAGAAAGTACACAGTAAAAGGAAGGAAGATCAGCAAAAGGATTAGGAGTGAGAAGGTGAAAAAAAAAGCAGAAAAGAGAGTAATGACTGCAGCTATAATGAACTGTCCATGACCTTAAACTCTCCAGTTTTCAGATTCTTTTGAGCCTTCGAATTGTGTTACACTCTGTGCTGCTTTTTGTTCTATAGAGAAAATCCAGATGTGTGCCATCAGTTGTGCGCAGTTATCACTATTGAATCTGTATAAAGCCAATCTGAATCAATTTTTACTCACATTCAAATAATTTTTTTCTAGAAATAGAGGCATATATTCTTACAGGAATTAAAGCCTCTGGCTTTCCTGAGAAATTTTTTGTCTTGTTCATGTCTCCTTGATTGTTCCATCCACATCCAAACTCCCAAAGAGCTTTGAAATTATGACAATCTAGAAGAATTAATCTCACATTACTCTCCGGTTAATTCTTATCTTCAAGTGTGCAGAAAGTAATTTCAGCTAAATACAAAAATCTTTGTTGAACAAGGAAACTATTATTCATCATTAGGCATTTATGGTTACCATTGTGGCATCAACCAAAATAAAAAAAAAAAAAAGGCATATATGGCTTCATTTTGCCTCAACTAATGCACAAATTATTATTATTCCTGAGTTGCATATAAATTCCACTCTCTAAAAAAAATAGAGAATGTAAATATTATTTACTGCTTCCCGCTATTTTTGAGCATAACTCTTGGGACAACACACAAGGAATATTCAGGGAACAGACTTATACATTGTTCTTCAGTCTCTGCTTTTCCTTAAATAATTAAGTGTTTGACTGTGAGGATTCCAAGGTAAATCTTCCAAACACAAATTTGGTGAAACCAAGGCAGGAATACCTAGCATAGTTTGCCAAGAGCCTGAAAACAACTGTTATGTAAAGTGTCACATCTTCTTGCAAGGCTAGATTCAATATAGAAAGGATTCCCAACAAAATGAAAAGGTCTTGAAAGAAGACCTGAAGATAAAACTTGACTGATTTTGCTTTCCTAGAGAGATCGACTTCCAAATGTTTTGAAAATAGCTCTGGTGATGGTGGCCAGATATTTGCCCATAATCTGTGCTTAATAAAGGAGAAATTGCAAAGAGGCAAAACTACTTAAAAATGGTCTGGATAAGTAAGACTCCTAAACATTTAGATCCAAAGAAAGTGACATCTTAACATGATGTGCTGCACTGACAGAAGGACCTCAGTCACCAGCAAGAGGCAACTGCTGTCAAAATATAAAAACTGTAATTTCTTTATGATCTTTGTAAATCACATAAAGGAACTTACTATTTTTAATGAGATATGTAAATATAAATATATTAACCAAAAAACCAAATAACCAAAAAACCAAATAACCAAAAAACTTCTAATAATTTTGCTTTTTCTGGACTTTGTTAAGGTTTTTAAGATTATGGGTAGATGTTGGTATTTTTTTTTTTATTCAACCTACACTTGTTCTCTTTCAGTTTAAATCCATTGTCTCTTGTCCTGTCACTATCTGCCTGTATAAAAAGCCTCTCTCCCTCATTTTTTTTATGTCCTCTATAAGTACTGTAAGGCTACAATGAGGTCTCTCCAAAACCTTCTCTTTTCCATGCTGAACAAACCCACTTCTCTCATCCTATTATCATAGACGATATGCTCCAGCCCTCTGACCATCTTTGCGGCGCTCCTCTGGACCTGCTCCAACAGGTCCATGTCTTTCTCGTGCTGAGAACCCCAGAGCTGAATGCAGCGCTCCAGGTGGATTTTCACCAGGGCAGAGTAGAAAGACAGAATCACATCCCTCAATTTGCTGGACACTCTTCTTTTGATGCAGCCCAGGATGCGTTTTTGGCCTTCTGAGTTGTGAGCTCCTGATGGCTCATGTCCGGTTTTTCATTCACAGGAACCCCAAGTCTTTCTGGACAGGGTTCATTCAATGACTTTTTCTCCCAGCCTCTACTCATATCTGAGATTGCTCTGACCCAGGTGCAGCACCTTGCATTTGGACTTGTTGAACTTCATAAGGTTCATGAGGGCCACTTCTCAAGTTTGTCCAGATCCCTCTGCATGGCATTGTGTCCTTCTCTTGCGTCACCTGCAATCCTCAGCCTTGTGTCATCTGCAAACTTGCTGAGGGTGTTCTCGATCCCACTGTGTGTGACGTTGATGAAGATATTGATGAGCACCGGTTTCAAGACAGAGTCCTGAGGGATGCCACTCATCACAGGCATCCACCTAAACATAGAGCTTTTGACCACAGCTCTTTGTCTATGTCTACCCAGCTAAATTGTTATCCACTGACTAGTCCATCCATGAAATCCATGACTCTTGAATTTGAAGATAAGGATATCATGTGGGACCACATTGGAGGCCTTGCAGAAGTCTACATAGATGACATCTGTTGGTCTTCCTTTATCAACTGTAAGTCTCTGGCTAAGAGATTAATGCCAGAATCTGGATAGGTCCACATCTAAGTATTTAACTGTAGGTCTTTCTCTGGACTTCTTGTTAGGTCCTTGTAGTTATACAATCAAACTAACCTTTCATTCATTGTAAGGATTGTGCATGTTTATGTGTATGCTCCCAATATTTCAGAAATCGTGGGGATTGGGTTTCAAGCCATCAGAATGGTGGTTTGGAGCATGAAGAAACCAGTCCTCTATGCTTTGTCACTGAGACTTTTGGAGTTCTGAAGTGTTCAGAGTCTGAAGGACAGTACTGGAGAGACACATTGGGTGAAGGAAACATAACTGGTTACAGTCGTGTCCGTATTGTTTATTGGTCATGGACTTTGGTACACATTATCCACAAAAATCATACCCTGGCATTAATTAATTCAGACATTGCAATTTTACATGGGCCATGGTTCTGCCAGGGGGAAACATTTAGGATTGATATGTGCAGGCAAACACTCATCCAGCACTTACAACAGAATCACAGAATCATAGAATAAGCTGAGTTGGAAGAGACCCATCAAGACAACCAAGACCAACTCCTGGCCCTATGCAGGGTACCCCAAGAATCATGTTCCTGAGAGCATTGTCCAAATGCTTATTGAGTTTTGTCTGGCTGGGTGCTGTGACCACTTCCCAGGGAGCCTGCTCCAGTGCTCTGAAGCCCTCTGGATGAAAAACAATTTCCTGATATCTAACTTAAACCTCCCCTGACTCAGATTCATGCCATTTCCTTAAATCCTGTCAATAGTCGTGAGAGTGAAGAGATCAGTACTGGTTCCTCCAGTTCTCCTGATGAGTTTAAGCTCTTTTCCTCACACTCTCACATGTAGCAAAATACATGGAGACAGTATGAATCCATGTAGGCAGTATGCTCATTTCTCAAAAACTGTTTCTCACCAGCATTTTAAGCTGACCTTAAAGACAGGCTTATAATTTGAACATCTGATAAGATAGAGAGCTATTTGAATATCCTGTAAGATTTTGCTGCTAAATGTGAGAGAAATGTAAGCCAGAACCCTTAGTGACTGCAATATAATTTTAATGCCAAAAAGAGCAACTTTTAAGGATAAGTAAGACAGTAATCTAACCCCTCCACTCCACCCCATGGAGTTTGAGATGGCAAAAGAAAATTATTCACTGGCAATAATTTATTTTTCATCAAAAATTTGGAAATTAGAAAAAGTTATTAATCTGATTCTTCTAGCATTCTATAGGAAAATTAGGAAATTTATGAGAAAAGGAAGCAAAAGCTATTTTTCTTTATCTTAAAAAATAATCTAACCTCTAGTATTTCTACCTGTTAATTAAAAAAAACAAGATTTGAAATATTAAATATTTTATATTTAATAATGCAGATATGTTAAAAAAAATTTTGTTGATATTATTTAAGATGCTTCAAAAATGGTTTGACTTTTACTTTAATAGATGTGGATATGTTTATTCCCAAAACTACTGGATGACAAAGCCTCAGAAAAGATCAGCATTTCGTATCAAAGAAATTTAGCCAGTGGTTCTGTGAAAAAAAAGTTGCTGTTCTGTCTAGGGAAAATCCATTGACTACTTCCTTATTAATAATGAAGATGGCAAAGATTTTTTAGTGAGTCTGAAGAGAACTGCTAAACAAAATCTATCCAAAGAGTTAAATTGTCCCATTTCCCCCAAGTTTAAAATCTCCCTATCGGGAATAGTTTCTAGACTGTGAAACCAACTGAACCATGCTGAAACATTGTCAGAGAGCTCTCAGTGGCCCAGGCCAAAATGATGCCGGGAAAAGTACTGTCCATTTAACACTGTGGGGGATCACAGGCTGGGAAGTGGGCCTTTGCTGTTTTGTTTACTTGTATAAGCATGTAGGAAAAGAGGTGGGTTAAAGTCGCACGGATTAGTCCTCCCGAAAAGATCCAGTCTTGCAAGAGCTTCAAGAATGTTAAAAGCAGTATGAAGAACACACAGGCTCACGGAAATGCTTTTAATTTTTAATAATGAAGGAATGAAAATAGACTAGGTCACAAAGAGAAAGTATGCAAAAGTTAAAACAAAGTAAAATGTGATAGAAGGCCAAAAAGAATGGAAAATGGTGCAGATGGATAACACGTATGTGTTACAAAGTTTCCTCTGCTGTCTTCTGACAGACAGTATACATAAAACATTCTTGTCCCAAGTGAAAAAGTGAAATTCAGGATATCCTTATTTGATGTTTTTTCAGTATATCTAGCTATAAAAACATCAAATGAAGTTAATGTTTCATTTGATGTTTTTAACATTACAGCAATCATTGAGAAATGTTACATCAAGCTTTATTCATTTTATTACTTTATTAATTTATGAAGGGCCCATCTCATGACAGAATCTGTGAGAAAAAGAGCCAGAGTGAGGTCAATGCCTAAAGACACCACAGGAAAAAAAAAGCAAAAGCTGTCTAAAAGTTAACTTCTAAACAAGGAGATTTTTCAGAAAAATGGAAGAGCAAAACTGAATATTGCTCAGTGATTCATATGAAGAAAGCTTGCATTGCATCTTAAAAATATCCAGAGGGTATTTTTGTCATTCTCTAAATAAAAAGAATTTCCTGAAATGCGCAGAAGCTTAAGTAGAAGAACATTGGGTCAAAAAAAACCTCAAACAACCAAAACCAGCTGGCTCATTCCCACTCTTTTTGAGGAAGATATACAATTGTTCAAGAAAGGCATGAAAACATGAGATTTCCAAAAATAAGTACCTTTATACTCGTATGCATCCACATATACACACACACATGCTTACTTGTGCACATGTCAAGAGGCACATATCGAGATAAACAATGCTAAAGGACCCAGTAACACAGAGATGTCATGCACTCAAAAATGCTGAAACTCAAAGAGAAACTGTGCCTCTTTCGAGTCTGAAGCTTTGTACTTGTTCACTGCAACATGATTTTTAATTAAGGGTTCTGGAGAATGTTTTGTCTTTCTATGCTGCCTGCCTTACCACTCAGTTCCGTGTCCATTACAGGTCCAGCAATGCTTTGTTTGGGAGGTCCTGAGCTACAGCTTTTTCTCTGGGTAATGAAAGACTCTGCCATGCATGTGCCCATGTGCCTGGCCAAGTGCAGGAGGGACAGGCAGGCAGACAAGGTGTGCTGGTGAGGACAGAAGCACAACCTCAGCGCTGTGAAATGTGCACAGGCTCAGGATTAAGCAAACACTGTCAGCAGCAGTAAAGGCATCTTAGCCAGGAGATGACAATTGCACAAACGATGTAATAATGTCAGAACTGGGTGAAAAAGAGTTCTTCTACAGAAAGCTTGAAGTTTGCTTAGGTAAAAATGCCTGCCAGACTTCTGTTTGGCTGACTTAATTTATGTATATATAGTTATATATTTATTGGTACATACATTTCTACACAATACAGTGCTGAAAGTATTTTCATATATAACTAGATGCTTCCAGACATCAGATGAAGAAAAATCCCTCACACTTCTTAAACATCAGAGTGATCATAAAAGCATTAAAGGAAAGATTATACTAAAATGTCTTTACAAGCACGTCTGAAAAACACCAATACTGATGTAATCTAGCACTTAAATTTATAGTTATAACTTAAAACCAGCCATGCACAACCTGGCTCATCTGACATTTTTCTCAGAACAGTGTGATTGTTAAAAACATCATTTTAAGATATTTCTACCTTTGACAGTTTTACTCTTAATCATGGTCTTAAAAACATCAAATGAGGGATAATTCTTCATTTGCAGATATTAAAAATCGCTATAAGCATAAAAATGTCATTTAAGGATGATTCTCATTTGACCTTTTTTTTTTTAAGTATCTATACTCTTTTCCCGCTTCTTTAGAACATACTGAAAAATTTCTTTGAATGAAACTTCAAAGTTCTTAAATTCCCAAGTAAATTCCTATGTGCACCACAGTTTCAAAAAAGGCCACTTATTTTTTATGTCTCATTTAAGGTCCGTGATGAGAAAATGTTAGAGAAGTGCCTGTCAAACTGAACTCCCATCCCTGAAAATTAAATATCGCTAGTGGGTTTCAATGAGGACTTCAAAACACCCAAAGTTGTTGAAGTCATTTGATAATTGTGAAAATCTTCATCTTACGCATGAGCCACAGGGATGGGGATCCAGCTCCTTTTGTGTGAAGGGAAAATGTTGAATCCCTCCTGTTAGAACTATTTCTTGGTTTATACAAATTTCTATGCAGGAAAGAGAACCCAGACAGATAATGAGCCTCCAGCCTGCATCCTGGCATGCTGCTGACCAGTTGCAAGAACCAAAACTACATTTGAATCCCTTACCTGCTGACAGGTGTGCTCAGAGCAGGTCTTCGCCTTTCTGCAACCTTCTAAGTAGACATCCATTAAAAGGCGGGAAGAAAGACCAGAAGGACAAGCTCAGCTGAAAACTGGCTGCCTGAAGAGAGCCATAACGTACCATGGGACGCAGGTTTTTGGGACAATGAGTGGCAAAGGGTAATTTAACAGTTTGTGTATAAAGGAAATGTCCCTGTCTGACCATTCCCATGACTCTGGCTGTCACCCTCCCAGTGCCAGGGACTTTCACTGCTCGGCTGAAGCCCCTTCACAGCAGGCAGCCTGACTTGACACCTTCTTGAGTGCCTTGAGAGCCTTCTTGACACTCTACACACCCCACTCTCACACAGTCAGACCAGGCTTCCTTATTGGTTGAACCCCAGGTTTCCCATGGCAGAGTCTCAGATGTCTAAGCTCCATAACAACAATTTATTCATGGTACACTAACACAGAAACAGTTTGAGCTGGTGCGTCCAAGGACCCCCAACAACGGAACCCCTGCGATTTTATACCCTTAGAGCCTGGGCAAGTATTGCCCTTTCTCCTGAGTCCTCCACTCCTGCTGTGTCTCCCAGTGTCCATCCCCTGGCTGGCGGCGCAGGTCTTCCTGCCCTTTGTTAATCAAAGGGTTGTCAGTCCACTGCCTCTTATCTTGGGATTCTACCCAGACCTCAATCTGCATCTCAATCTGCAGCTGGCAAACAGAGCTACCTGCACCAGACTATTCCTCAACATGTGCTTACAGTACAAACTGTAAATAGAGTAAAATAGAGGCTCTTCCATTTGTCTTACTGAAAAATGCAGATGTTTGATATATTCGTTACATACGTGCAGCCACTCTTAAGCATCAAAAGTGAAATTTCTTTAATTAGGAAGTTAAATTCATGGCTCTTTCTCTTTCCTTATGTAACTTATTTGTTCATATTTGTATAGAAACACTAATTAATGTTTTGGAAAATGACAATAGGATATCTGTAGTGTTACAATATTTCTGACCCACAAGAATATCAAAACAATTCAGCTTTATTCATGTTCCAACACTGAGTACTAAAGACAATAACAGTAATTATATCACTTTTGACAAAGTGTTGCCAAACATTTAGGACATGCAGTTCATCAAAATCTGAATAAATTACATCACACACACACTGTTCAATTAGAACTACAGCACTAATTAATATAACTGTTATTCACAAAACTCGTACTTAAATCTAATTATGATAGTGCTGATGACATGCTTTAAGCATTCATTGCAAAAAGGAGGATTTATGGTGGTTTTGTTTACTGTATACACTGAGGTGTTCTAAGAATAATTTTTGACAAATTGCACAGATTTCTGCTGACATACTTACGAGGACATCAAAGTTATCTCTGTGAAGTTATGTCACAAACTGCTAAAATGTAGCTTAAAACAACTTGCTTTATTAAACAACTCTCAAAAGCCCAATCTGACTTAATTCTCTCTTGGTTCTTTCTTTGTTGGTACGTTGAGATTGAGAAGTGCACCTTGAAAGGAGTATCTTAAATGAAGGGAAATGTCCATTGTCTGAAGTGGGCAAACTGAAATACTGAGGAATTTTAAAAAAGCACAAAAGGGTGGAGGATTTGGGAAAGACCAGAGAAAAATAGAGAACTGATGCTCAGATTAGAAAGAAAAGTACATATGTATTGAAATAAAAGAAAAAATGCCTATTCTAATTCAGCACAGAAAGCCATCCACTGCCCTCAAGTGGTAGAGCCATAGTGTTTTAAGGATGAAGGCACTTATGGTTGGAATACAGACAAACACTGGGAAAAAACAGAGTAAGAAAACTGGAGGATGGAGAAATCAGTACTAGCTTGTATACTTATTGGTCCTGTTCTTAGAAAGACTGGTGAACACCAAATGTATGGGATTTTGTATGACTTCTAAATCTAAAGGAATTTTATGTTCAAGAGCCCTACTTCATCTTTTGCAATACTGATTTAAAGGTGTTTTGTGAATGTGGAAAAACTTCCTCAAAACTAAGAGTACCATTTGCTGCACTAAAACCAGGAACCAACAGTGTTTATTTGAAATGTAAATTAAGACTTGCCACCCAGAAATGTGTGTTACATTTGACATTTGTCTCTAATCAGAAGTCCCTATGAATAATGTAGTTTGATACCAATAGCCTCATTAAGCAAGGTTTCCCTTAATACCCTTTCTGATTGTAATCTCTTCATTATACTTCGTTTTCTCATTTCTCCTGACCCTACTCGTCATTATCAATATGCTCAGGTCTTCAGTACTGTTGCTAATATATATTTTACATTGAATAGGCCATTTTAGATGGGAATTAATTTCACTAATGCACAGGTGTTTAAATGTAGGACTTTCTTACCCCAACTATGTTTTTCTTAGGAACTGTATATATTCTGCCTCTCATGACTAGAGTTTACTAGGTTGGGTCACAAGTGAAAACGAGTTTGTTGGTTTCATCCTAGTCCCCCTTTGAGCACATGAAGAAGTGATGGCACTACTTTACATGATTGTCAATTTCTGCTGAAAAGATCTTTGGGACTGAAATAGTAGAGCTGTGGTGGGTCAAGATTGAGGTGCATTGGCCAAGCCACACCAGAAATGTCTGCACAATACCTTTGTGAGCATTTGTTGCAGACCAAGACACCTCATTCGCACACAGAAAACCAGCACACAAATTGAAGATACAAAGCAGTGGTTTCTATAAATCCTCCACTCTCTCCTGATTTCTTGTAAATACCATGTACCCCTTAGAAAACTGGGGGTATGTTTCAGGAAAATAGCAGGTTTTGCTGTGGGAAAGGCCAATGTCCCAAAGGCAGTGAGTAACAAGAGGTTTCCATTTCAGTTAGAGATCAGATTCCATTTATTTTCTCCTTTCATAACCACAGTAGGCATAAAATGTAGAGCTGATCCAGAGATTCCTTCATAAAGTGATGCTGCCAGTTACCAATTTTCAATAAATCACCGTTAAATTGTCCCATAATTTTTCTGCCTTTCCTTTCCCAGCATGCTGATTACTCTGATGTGTTTTCTGTGATTAGAGGAAGAGTTGATCTTTGAATTCCTTAAAGACGAAGTTGAAGGGGCCCTGTTGAAATGTAAAGAGAAACTCTGCCTTCATGGAGTGAAAAATAAAAGTAGGTCTCTGATACATTAAGACAAATATTGTGCAGACAGTTGGCAAGAGAGAATGCCAACGACGAGTGCAGAAAAATTATAGAGGCATTGCCGGGGGAGCCTACCCTCTTGGAGATGGTGGAGGCCTGCGCCAAAGTGGGGTCAGCAGGCCCAAAAACGCCTGTCTTGGCTGCATTTCTGTCGCCTGGTCAGGCAATTCCTAACAGTGGACAGAAGCAGCCCAAGGCCAGGAACAAACGAAAAGGACCTAAATCACAGAAAAAGGAAAATACGGGGACTGCAGTTCTCCACTGCAAAAGGTGTGGTAGACCAGGTCATAGCTCTGACAATTGCAGGTCTAAGTACCATGTAGACGGCCGAGTCCTGGTGGGAAACGTGAAGGGGAGTGCAAAAAGGGGGAACCGCCCTCCCTCACGAACATTCCCCCAAAACAGGGTGCCCACACTGGCTTATCCAGTCAATGTGGAGCTGGCACCCAAGAACCAGCCCAGATCAACGTCTACACAGCAAGAACAGTCAGGCTAGAATCTGGTAGCATCCACAGGGTTCCCTTGGATGCACACGAGCCCCTGGGTCAAGGATTTGGTGCGCTGTTGGTGGGAAAGCCTGAGGTCACCCACCAAGGGATTTTTGTTCACCCTGAAGTTATAGATGCTGATTTTACAGGCCAGATTCACGCTATGGTTTCCACGCCAAGTCCCCCTGTCACAATCCCTGCAAAAACCCCCATTGCTCATCTGGTGCCTTTTGAGTCTTCTGTTCCCAGTGTAGAACAAGAAGAATGCAGAAGCAGCAGCACTGGATCGCCGGGACTTCCGCAGGTCTGCTGGGCTGCAGACATTTCTAGTCAAAGGCCACAGATGACAGGTACTCTAATCCTGCCAAAAGCCCGTCCGCCTCGGATTTGGCTCCAAGGTTTGATTGATACGGGTGCTGATGTAACAATTCTCTCCTCCTCTTTATGGCCTTCTTTATGGCGTCTAACCTCTGTGGGATCGGCCATTGCGGGGTCAGGAGGAACCACATAGAGTCAACTGAGTAAACGACCTGTGTTGGTGAAGGACCCGGAGGGACACACTTCTGCTTTCTACACTGCTTGGCGTGGGTCTTGGCTCCTTACTGCCGCAAACAGCGACAAGTCTCCATCTTTTTTCCCTTTCTGTGGGATAGAAATGTTGATATAAACCGACAAGTGAAGTCAAAAGGGACAGGCAGCCAAAATCCACCTTGGACAGGGAGAAAAAGATGGAAAGATCCAGAGAGCTCACCCACTAGGCATGGTATACATGGGGTTTTTTTACCATAAAATAAGCCTGGGATTCTCAAAAACTCATGTTTCTGCCCGTACCAAATATCCTTCAAGATCTGGGGTAAATCTAAGCTAGGATCAGTTACAGGCGTGGACAGAGTCAGCAACAAACTCCAAAATCACATTAATATTTCTGCAAACATATGACCAGGATTTTCATAAATATACCACACATCCCACCCAAACCCATTTCCCCCAGGCTAGAATCAAAAAGTGATTACAAGACTCAACATACTCTAATAAAAAGTTCAGTGAACAATCAGAGGGAAAAACAATGCTTAATATCCCAGAAACAGAAACAAACATAGGCTTTCTTTCAAATCTATGGTTAGATCAGGTCATGTGCTTTCCTTAGTACTTCTCAGCTGGTGACTCAGAAAATTTCACCAAGTCATCTTGCAAATCCTTTGTATGGGAGCATTTCTCAGGACTTTATAGTGTACCCCAAGAAGGGATCTGAAGAGCTGTCCAACTGGAATGTGTTAGGTCTAGGCAGAGTGGTCGTGTACAGAGATGAACCTTTCCATAAGCACAAAGGATACCAGTGATTTGTTCATTTTGGTTCTGAGAGACCAAACTGGGTATTAATGTGTTGGGTCCTGTAGCTACCATGGGCATGGGGGAGGGAGAGAAGGGAGGGAGAGAAAGGAGGGAGGGAGCAAGGGAGCAAGGGAGGAAGGGAGGGAGGGCGGGAGGGAGGAAGGAAGGAAGGAAGG